>VWZD01008889.1:772484-838664 GCA_013396695.1 Sakesphorus luctuosus | reverse complement strand
CCGGGAGGCCCCGCCGCGCCGCTCGCAGTCCGGCCGGGCAGGGGCGGAGGCGGGGGCGGTGCCTGCTCGGCGGGCGGGCCGGGCACATGTGCGCCTGTCGCACCGCCCCGTGGCGGCACCCGGCCCCGCTGCGCCCTGCTCCTCCCGCGGAGTGTGCCGCGGGGCTCCGCCGTGCCGGGATCCGCTGTGCGGGGGCTGCGGCGTCCCCATGCGCAGACCAGGAAAGGGGGATGCTCTCACAAACCGAGGAGGGTGAGCTCCCCTCCGCGGGGATCCCCGCCGGCTGCGGTGTGGAGCTGGGCCCGCGGGAAGCTGCCGGGAGCTCCTCCGCCGCGGGGGCTGCAGCACACGGGTGCGGCTCGGCCCGGAGGGGCCCAGGAGGATCAGACCCCAGCACCGAGGACCTGGCTAGAGCTCAGGACAAAGCCGTGTCCTGGGGCACCTCTGAGGTCCGGACCCCTTGAGTGAGCGCAGCACGCACCACTCCGCCTCTGCTCCTCTCATCACCCAAATGCGAAGTTTTTCTGTATAACTGGATTTCAGAAATGAAAAGCTGATAGAACAGCGATCAAAATGGTATAATAATGATTCTTCGAAACCCAGTCCCACTGCCTCAAGGGTAGCCTGCCAGCACTCCTGTCACACCCTCCCTCCGCTGGTCTGGGGCTTTACAGCTGCTTGTGGCAGATGCTGAAAACAAATTCCAAGAATGGCACAAGGCATATTTCAATTGTGCTTGAGACATGTGTGCACCTTGCCATAGGTATGGCTCTTCTAAATTCATAGGTTCGTAGCAGCTACCAACCACAGCCAAAGTGGAAGGCCTTGAGCTCTTCAGAGTAGAAGGGCAACGTTTTCCTTATGGAAGCCAGACTGTGCAAAAGAGGATTTACAAGCATTTCCTCATGGGCTTGGTTTTAAGAGCAGGAACCTGTAAATTGTGTAGAAGTGGTCACAGTTCAAAATGTTCTGACAAGTAGTCTTCAGATTGCCAGTGCTCTGTCATTTGTGAAGCGCAAAATAGTGCTGAATCTTACCTTTTAAGCACAGGTATTGTTGCAGAGGTTGGGGTAGTTTTATTCCTGCTGTGTAAAAAAGTTGCTTCTGACAAATGAACGGTACAATTCTGATGAAGAAATGAAACACATACCAAGGCTCTGATCCTGGGAACATTTCCATATAACTTCAAGAAAGCACGTAGCATTGTTTATAACACCAGACTCCAAACTTCCCTGTGCTTCTGCAATGCTAAGCAAGCAAGGGCACTGAGCATGAATAGTGTGGGTTCCAAAAGGCTCAGTTACAGCCCCAGCACAGCACTTGTAACAGGGAAGTTGGGTGTCAGCTCATGGTGCCAAATTGTAATGAAAATGTGCACAGAACACACATGGAGCTAGTCAGAATTCTGAGTTACAACTGATGTTTTATTCCATCACAGTATTTTCTAAGCTAGTTCTAACCTAACTCATCTAACTAAACAGTGTGTGATGGTCTGGTCTGGTTCAAAGCAAAATTGTCTCCATATATACCTGCTTATGTGTAATAGAGGTTTGCATACCAATGTATTTCCTCTTAAAATCCCAAAGTAGTTATGAAACCATTTAAGCTCTCCTCTTGATCAAAAAGATACACTGGTCCTTAATCTGACCCAAAGTCCTTAACTTAAATATAATTTTATTACATTTTGTTCTATTTAGTGGGTGTTAAATTGCACAAAATCCTTTGAAAATACTTTTAAAATACTTTTAAATTAGACCATTCACAGTGTTCAAAATCGATTATTTAAGTAATATCTCTAATATGTTTGAAGGTGAAAATCATCATATCCTAATAGTGAAAATACTATTGCAATGGCAGTCCCTTCCCAGGCGAATTACCTTGTGGCAAAACATCCTGATGCTTCACTGAAGGGCTTTGGGACCAGGGTTCTTGCAGTACATCTGATTGTTAAGACCAACAGAGAGATTCTTGCAGTGACTGAAAGCTTTTGGATAAGGCCCAACATGCCAGAAGGTTTCCTATAAAGTCACTTTATTCTCATCAGTTAAAAAACAGAAAGCAAAGATCCATCTCCCAGCACACACTTTATCCATCAAAGATTTCAGAATATACAGAGCTTTGGACTGAGTTCAAGATCTGTTCTGGGATCTTAATAAAGATTCACACAAGGAACCAGACAGAGACTTTCCACTGCAAATGCATTCAGGAAACTGCCCGGGCCTCTGTCAAAGCTACTTAAGGGAATTGAATTTTAACATTAACCTGAAGCAGATCATGTAATGTTGTTAGTCCTGTGTAAACAGAGATTATTTTCTTATTACAGTATTAATTCTCAGAAATGGATAGGAAAATAAAAAACCAAACCTACCTGCAATAGCAGTTTAGTCCTGCAGTGTTTATGCACAAAACAAGTTCTTGTCTGAATGAGTAATCCCACCAGTTTCAGCTAGGATTTACACATCATACACTGAATTAGATATGTTGAAATCAACTCAAGTGTATATCCATAGAGCTAAAAGAAGATTTGGTTATTCTTCTTTTAGTTTTTAATAAGATTCTATGACTTTTCAACCTGAGGTATGATTCCTAATATTCCAGATGTCATCCTAGTTCCACTGAAGTCAATGGCAATTTTCAAGTTTACTTCAGTGTTATTTGAACTTCCCCTTTTGTACTTTAACAATTACTTTTCTGTACAAGACCAAAGGACTCCAGAGGTCAATTTTATAAACTGGGGGTTATTATATTCTCTTTCTGTAACTATTTACTAAGTCATGGAACTAGTTTATCAGAAAAGAGATTCAAACTCTGCCTTATTCAAGCATTAGACCAAACATCTTCCTTCAAAGATAAGACATTTATAATCATTTTTTAAAACAGAAATTATGCCTGCTTTGGGGGAAGAGTTGGCATCTTCACTTTTTTCCTTTGAGCTAGGAGTATAGGTTATCTTTATAAGATACTGTAGACAAAGCTCCACTAATTTGAACACACTTTTGTAGCTGCCTTTAGTGACAATCTTTCAACTTGTACCTTCACAGCACTGCAAACTTCAATACATTTGCACCTTTAAAATGTTTAGGCAAGCTTGAAATTAATACTTTCCTATAGGCTTTTTGTCATTTACTTTCTGTTTTGTGAGCCTTTCTGGCTCAGATCCTATTGCTATAAATGTTAACAAGTTACCACTTCTCCATTAAAATAGAAATTTACCTTATACGCAAAAAAGGTGTCTAAAGTGTGTATTTAGTTTATATTTTTAGCATACTTACGACTTTGAATGAATTACATGCTTTTTTTATAACTGCCATGGTGCTGCATTGCATTTATAGTCCTATGAATAGTTTATAGACATTTCTAAGATTCTGGGTACAAAGCCTAGAAGGGCTCATGGACTTCTAAACCTGGTGGTAAACCAGGTAAACCTGGATAGCAATCATAGAAATCAATCAGAAGCAATCACAGGAATCCTAGCTAACTGAACAAGAGAAATGGAGATGGTGTGTTATACTTCTCAGTATCTTCAATGTACAAAATATGCAAGTTACATAAATATTAACCGATTTTATTTTTTCTACACCTTTTTGAGGCAGTGGTATTGTATTTTGCATATTTGCAGGCAGGAACTTGACACACCGAGAAAAAGGACAAAGGTGCCCATTTAGTGTCCAATGTGAGGTACCCATGACCTCACATGATAAGGTCAGGAGACTCAGCATTTTGTAGCACAGTGTTTTCCAAATACAGCTTTCATTGATTTCAGATGCAGTTATTATTCAACTTTTCAACAGTGAACTGAGTCGGGTACCAGAAAAAGAAGAATGAAACACATAACCAAGTATAAAAATTTAGTCTACATAATTTGCAGAACCTCCATTAAACACTGTAGCACAAGAAGAACTTGACTGTTTAACATAGACACATTCAGTTGTATTACTGAAGAGATTTCTTTCTTTTCTTGTAGTGTTCTTACACATTTGCTACATATATTTAAACATATGTGTATACACACACATGCATACATACATACATATGTGCCTCTGTGTGTGTGTTCATGTCCCAAGTGAAACAGGGCAGTACAACGGTTGACTTTGCTGCACAGCCCTGATTTAGCTCAAAATTCAGTATGCTCAGGAAAAAATGTCATCTTTTCATTAAATCTTTTTCGTGATGAACAATGGGGCCAATTTTGAGTTTTGAATATGTGGATCAGTAATCTGGAAGTCTTTCTTTTCACATATTTCTTTTTTATTTTATTAAAAAGTAACATTACTGTTATTAAAGAAATGCCAAGATCTTATAATGCAACTGAACCCTTTGAAAAGAGCTGGAATTGTTCCCATCCTTAGGCAGGACACTTCCACTTCCCAGTGGTAGATTCACTGGCAGGTAATCACCACTTATGTAGCCAGTGCCAGAAGTAATGAAACTGCCTGAAGGTTCTGTCCATGTTTCTACAACAAGGATGCTGAGATCAGGTTCACTTGAGAAAAGGTACAGATCCAACCCCAAATATCTGGATCAGATGTCTCTAGAAGCCCTGCATATCAGTTTCCCCTCTCCATTTCCTCAGGATACATCACCCAGTGCTGGAGCCCTGGCACCATAATGTAGAGGCCCATCACCTCAGCCTGTGGTCCTGTTGCCTTAACATGGGGCACCATCACTGTAGGGTGGCTCTGTCACCTCAGCCTGGGGCACCATCCCCTCCATATGGGCTGCCAGCACATCAAACAGGAGTGCCACCATCCCAACCTGGGGCACCATTATTGCAATCTGGAGCACCATCACCTCAGTACAGGGCACTGTTATCCCAGCATGGAAAACCATCATCTCAGCATGAGGCCTCATTGCCTTAACCTAGGGCACCCTTATCTCAAACTGTCACCTTGACCTGGAGCCCCATGACCACAGTCTGTGGGCAATCACCTCAACTAGGCCAAGAAGGCCAAGGGGATCCTGGCCTGTATTAAGAATAGTGTGGCCAGCAGAACAAGGGAAGTGATCCTTCCCCTGTACTCAGCACTGGTGAGGCCACACCTCCAGTATTGTGTTCAGTTCTGGGCCCTTCAGTTTAAGAAAGATATTGAGATGCTGGAACAGGCCCAGAGAAGAGCAACAAGGCTGGTGAAGGGACTTGAGGACAAGTTCAATGAGGAAAGGCTGAGGGAGCTGGGGTTGTTTGGCCTGGAGGAGGCTCAGGGGAAACCTCATCACTCTCTACAACTACCTGAAGGGATGTAGCCAGGTGGGGGTCAGTATCTTCTCTCAGGCAACCAGCAGCAGAACAAGAGGGCACATGCTTACACTCTGCCAGGGGAGGTTTAGGTTGCATATCAATAAGTTCTTTATAGAGGGAGCAATCAGGCATTGGAATGGGCTGCCCAGAGAGGTGGTGGATTCACTATCCCTGGAGGTTTCTAAGATGAGACTGGACGTGGCACTGAGTGCCATGATCTAGTAATCAAAGTGGGGTTGGATCAAGGGTTGGACTGGATGATCTCAGAGGTCTCTATGATTCTGTTCTATGATTATCACCTCTGCTTGGGGCCCCAATGCCTCAATCTGAGGGCAGTCACCTCACCTAGGAGCACTATCACCATGGGGCCCCATTGTTTCCACCCAGCATGCCATTGTCTCATCCCAGAGCCCCACAGCCTCATGCTGGGGCACAATGGCCTCAGCACGCAGCTCCATCACCTCTACCAGGAGCAACACTGTGTCAGCCTGAGGCACTGTTCCCTCAGCCTGGGGACCCATTACTTCAGCCTGAAGCCACATCACCATAGCATGGGGGCCATCACCTCAACCTGGGGCACAATAACCTCACCTTGGGGTCTCCTGGCCTCAGCATGAGTCCCAGCTCTGCCCATTCCTGCAGAGCTGAGAAGGGTGGGAAGGGATTGGTGTCTGTATCCGAAACAGTGTGGCCAGAGGGACTGGGGAAGTGATTCTTCTCTTGTACCTGGCACTCATAAGGCCACACCTCAAGTACTGTGTCCAGTTCTGGACTCCTCAGTTCAAGGAAGGAGATTGAGGTGCTGGAGCAAATCCAGAGGAGAGAAACGAAGCTGATGAAGGGTCTGGAGCGCAAGTCCTATGAGGAGCAGCTGAGAGAGCTGGGGTTGTTTAGCCTGGAGAGGAGACTCAGGGGAGACCTTGCTCTCTACAACTACCTGTAAGGAGGCTGTAGCCAGGTGGGGACTGAGCTCTTCTCCCAAGCAACAAGTGACAGGATGAAAGGACATAGTCTTAAACTGCACCACGAGAGGTTTAGGTTGGACATTAGGAAGAATTTCTTCACAGAAAGGGTGATTACACATTGGAATGGGCTGCCCAGGGAGGTGGTTGAGTCACTGTCCTCGGAGTAGTTTAAGAAAAGGCTGGACGTGGCACTTTGGCGCCAGGGTCTCGGTGACAAGGTGGTGTTCAGTCACAAGTTGGACTCGGTGATCGCAGAGGCCCATTCCAACCGAACTGTTTCTGTGATTCTGTGGTGAGGACCGCCTCCCGCCGGAGGCCCCGGTGCCCGGCTCCCCTCTGGCCCGCCCGGCTCCCCTCTGGCCCGCCCGGCTCCGCTCGGGCACCGCCTCTCGCCGGCGCGGGCGGGGCCGCGCAGGAGCCGCGGGGCGGCGGAGGCGGTGACGGTGTTCGGTGCTGCGCAGATCCCGCCTCCCGTCCTCGCTCCTGTCTCTCTCTCTCTCTCTCTTGGCGTGCGTGTGAGTATCTGCCCTGGCTGCCCGCGCGGTTACCACAACAAAGCCGGGGGAGGACAGGGCGAGGGGTAGCCGGCGCTGCTGCCGCTGCGGCTGCCGCTTGCCGGGAGCTGCTGGCGGGGCCTGCGGTGCCTCCTCCCCACGGAGGGTGCCTGGGGGCGGTTGGGGCGGTTGGGGACGACGGGCACGTTCCTCCTCCGTCTGCGGCAGTTTTTTTCCTGAAACAAGGTGGGAGACATGTTTTGTTCGTATATACAGCTACATTTTTTATTTTCCTTGTAGTTTGCTGCCCTCCCACTCGCGCCCCTGCCTGAGCGATGCGCACGTAGTGTCTGTCCCCAGTCGCGTCGTGCGCGCTGTCTGCGGGGCTGGCGCTGGCGCTGGGCAGCCAGAGTTGGGTCGTGCCGCTCCGAGGCGTGTGTTCCGCCCCACATCAGCACCTGCCTGCCCGCTGTGCGCCTCGGGGGAGGCCGCAAAAGAGGTGGGAGATTCTCTTTTGAGGCACCGGCCCTCGGCAGTGTCTTAGTCGTCGGCTTTGGTGGCGAATTACAGTGTCGTGCGCGCCACCCTTAAAGTTACGGAAATGGAAGGGTCGCGTTGCAGTGATGCTCAAATAGAGCTCAGTGGAGTGTTTTGGTTGGGTTTCATTAGTGGTATTAAGTCAACTGACATGATCACTGTGAACAGCCTGTCTCGAGTGTGTTAAATCATCCCCAGGGTCACGTCTCCACGCTTTCCTCAACCCTTTAACTCCCTCTGTCCTGCACAAAGCTGTGTCCTGCACTAACAGTTCCCAAGGTGGGGCTGTAGTTTGGAAAAACAACCAGCCTCTGTGGATTTTTGTGGAACTCACAGAAGAGGTAACTGAAACCGGGGGCCCCTGCAGCAGAACAGAGTACCGAATTCATTTGAAAGCGACTCAGTGAGATGGTGCAACAGAATGCAATGTATGTTGTGTTTGTCAAACTCTCTTTTTTTCTGGAGTTTTCACAGTACATTATGGAAATTGGCATTTTAAAATGTAGTTCAGCATGGCTTGTGGCACAGCATTATGTAAAATCATATAACATTTATGCCTGGCTGAAGTTTTTCCTTTACAATTGTGCTAAACAATTTTTCAGAAACTAGTATAATTATAGTATACAGATACTTGCACTTGTTCATTCTTACTATAAAATATGTATTTAAAAAGTATCTAGTGTTTGCATTTGGATATGTATATATTTTAAAATTATGTGACTAAAATTCCCATGCAATATTCATAAAAACACCAGGACAATGATGTGGGATGGAATGAATGTAACAGAAATAGCAGAGCTAAATTTATTTTGTATCCCTGCTTTTGTCTGTAGTGACCTGCTCGATATAGAGCATAGAGTGCATTGTGCACATTTTTGCTTCTAAGAAAAAAAATAGTTAATCTCTCATTCTTGGATAGAAAGTGATTGCTGGTGTTGTCAGTGGAGAGAGAGCAAAGTTCTACAAATTTAAATTCTTCAGAGCAGTTATTTGAAGACTAAAATGAAGTTGTCATTGCTAGAAAATAAGTAAGCATAAGAATGAGTTTGTGAAATAGCTGGCACTTTAGAATATAGTAGTCAGAGCTTTGGACTTTGCTTTTGAAATGCCTCAAGCTCTCCCATTACTTTTCCGTGTGATTTCTTGGATTTTGATTGTTTTGTTTGGTTGGTTGGTTTTGTTTGGTTTTTTGTAGTGCATGTGTTGTTCCTCTGACTTTTCTCAACCTAGATAATACTTGTAATGATTTAGAATAGAAACCAGAGAAAATGACAAGTAATTTGGGGACATTCTTTTCCTTTTCTTGGAAATTAAAACTTTTATGACCTACTGGGATTTTTGTTTGGATTTCATGCTTGCCAGTGTTTGGAAGGGCATTCAGAGTGTCCTGTGTTTCTTCATAAGACTTAAATGGGCTCAGAGGACCATCAGGTTTGCAGAGCCTCTTGAGGCTTTGAAAGTGCAATTGGCCAATCCCTTTAAAGGCTCAACCCAGGAACACAAAAAAGCACAAAATTTTCAGGATGGGTGACGTATGGTTGCCTGTGGCATAGGGACAGAGCACCTACAAGTTTTTTAAAGTCTTCCCTATTGGATGACATTAATATTATACCTGAAGCTTTGATGTAAGAGTCCAGTCCTGGGTGAGCCTGGGTATCTTGCTCAATTCATGGGAGATTGGCAAACTGTTACTGTGATAGCTGCACCTTGCTGCTTCCACCAGAGCTGTTTCTTGAACCTGTTTCATTCTTTGCTGCCTTGGTGTTACATTGGACCAAGACTAGTGATAGTAATGGTCTAAACCATGACCTATGTTCATTGGCTAAGTTTTTTTTCACCCAACAGTTTCACCTGATGTTTAAGTCACGATTAATTCAGTGATGAGTATTTGTCATTCTTAGAGTTGAATTGTAATAACATGTGATGCCGTGAGAGAACCCAAAAACAGGACTCTGAGCCAAGTTAATGTGGGATAAGATAAAAAGGTACATTCTTTGATGTCCAGGCTTAGGGCTTTTTAGGAATACATGATGACATCTCCGTGCCCCCCCTCGAATACTGGTTTCTATGGGTTTTATAATATGATCTTTCCAATCATTACTTTACACATTTCTCAGTCCAGCCCCTGGTTACACCTCCTGAAGGTTTGAGTCTGGGGTCACTGGGACCCTCTGTCTTCATCAGTTCTTCCCTTCCTCTGGCTTTTGGAGTTCTTCTAGCGTTCTTAGACTCAAGGTTGTTGGCTTATGTTTGGTCTTGTTCTCCAGGCCTTTCTGATAGTCTTCAGCTTTTCAGCCTTGAAGAGAGCCTAAACAGCTAAAAGAATTTGAGCTGCTGATAAATGGCAGAGGTTAGGATGTATAAACAATGAACTTGAGTTGCCAGAAATATTAACTGAATTTACTTTTTTACTACAGTTACAAGTACTTCTAAAATCTATAAAAATCAAAAAATCAAACCTCAAAAACCCCTTCGGTATCACATGATAAATACTGGAACTTGCGGAAACCTGTATTATGTTAAATTTAACAGAGCTCTATGTTTCAGCATCTTGACTGCTTTTCCATACTTGGTATCCTGTCATCTGAAGAAACAGACAAGTCACAAAAATATAATGCAAGAGGTTATCTCAGGAGGCTTTTACCTCATTTGCCCCATACACACATTTTGAGGAAACAAATATATTCAGAATCTTCATAAGTGATATTTCTTGAAGCTGCTCTTTATATACTGATTTAGTGACTGAATTTCTATACTTCCCCCTGCCCATCTGTACCAGACGGTGCTTGTTCCTCCCACTGAAAATTAAGAATTGCATCTTATTTTCAGTGTCTTTGGAGTATGTAATTGTTACATCTGTAAAACTGCTTTTATATGTTTTAAACTGTCATAATAGGTGCATCTTGTGATGGAGGGCCTTAGGAAGGAAATCCTTCCACAAAGTGAGCTCTGTTTGATGTGTGTGGAAGCACATCTACGCAAACTGTTGAAGGAAATGCTAATGATGCCTATTTGTGTAGTCAGGTCACTAAGCATACTAAATCTGTAACATTAGAAGCATGAAAGCTCTTCTAGTTTGGTGAGCATTTCTGTTGGGGAAGACAGGTCATATGTTGTGCCACTTGGTAGAGATGGCCCGATATTCTGAAGTATGCTGTGACTTATCTGCTGCTGGACTCTTGTGAAAGGTTGTACTTGCTTCCTTTGTGGTCCTGCCGTCTATTTCAGGACTGGCTCAGAGGCAAATCCAGAAAAATCCTACAGTACGTGGCATATGAACAGTGTAGATAGTCAGTTCTTGGATAAAAGTTTCAATGCTCTTGAACTGTATTACAGATTTATTTTTGAGGTCTGGCTTTCCCACAGCAGCAGATGAACATCTGTAGATTCTGAACATTTCTGGGCCATACTTCTACTGTGTGCAGTGAATAAGGCAGAAGCACAGAATGGTCACAACTGGTGTGTGACGAGGTGAGAGTAGGGGAAAGTTACCATACAGATATATTGGTGAAATAATTGTTGTTTCTCATTTATGTTTGAACTGTGGTGAAAGAGTGGTTCTAGGCCTCTGTGTAGTTTCAAATACCTGACTCCAAACAACTGTAACCATCTTAGTAGGTGCCGAGGAAATCACTTGCAGGTAGTCCCATGACTGTTACACCAGCATGATGGCAAATGTAACTCCAGTCTTTACGTGGCAAATATGTTGAAGTTTTGCTTTAATAAGAGAAATTGTTTTCCTTTTTCTTGCATGCAGTTGTGGACTCCTGTGCCAGACTCACTCCCTTTGCTTGTGGATAGTCTGGTTGGATACACGTTGCCCCAAAATTTAAATCTGGATGTTGAGCAGAAATACTCCTCATAGATGTGTGCCAGTATAGCAGGAGTGGGAAAACTAAGCTTCCTTTTGCTTTGCTCTTCACCCTTGATACCTGGTAGTACAGAGTGTCCATTTCTGGGATTTTCTTACTTGTTCTATGTTGTTGAAAGGCTGTGGCTAAGGGTCACTTTTGGGAAAGGTCAATTCCAATGACCAATTTCCCCCCAGCATCTCCTGCCTTTTAGTCTCTGAGGTAGCTGGAGGTGGGGCCACTTCCAGGGAGTGAGAAACTATGTATGGCAGCAGGCCCATGAGACTTTGATGTGGGTGATGTCACTTACACTTGCAGAGATGGAGGGCCTTATGAAGGAAATCCTTCCAGAAGCTGCTAATACTTTTATCAACCAACATATGATTCACTGTCTTTATTTTTGATTTTGATGGTAAGCTGCTGCTTTTCCTGCTGGGTTTAGAGGATTTGCCCATTGTTTCTTTGGGATTCTCAGCAGTGAGTGAGTAGCCATGGTCTGTTTAGACAGGCCTGATGGGCATCATCACTCCCATCATCTAACCTCAGTATTCTCTGACCCAGCCTTTCTGCTCAAGAGGTCACAAGGTGACCTTTGCTGGAGAACCTGAAGGGCAAATATTTAGTGTGTTTGTGTGAGTGAAGTCCCGGAGCTACAGATACATGCCTTTTTTTTCCGCTCTATTCTCTTCCCCCTCTACCAGCCCCCGCATATTCACTTTAAAGCCTTTGCCCTGCAGTCATTGAGGGCTCTGTGGTGATCAGTCATGTGCTTTTTTTGCTGTACGCAATGATGATAATCCACTGTGTTCCAGGATTCCCTGGTGCCCATTGGTTGAACAGAACTCCTGCCTGAAATAGCCAGGAGCCTCAGAACTTTGTGTTGCAATTCTTTTTAAAGGACTCAGGAGTACTGTGGTCTGTTCAGATTGCTGTGTTCAGGCACAAGTCTTCTATTGTCTCATGAGCCAGCAACAAGAGGTTTGTCATTAATCAGTAGTAAATACTTACGTGTAGATTGTAACCTGAGCAAGAGGATTCACCTTCATATAGTTATGTCTGTGTAGTTGATCAGCAGCAACATGGTTACTTGTAACTGGGCAGAGCCAAATTTTTCTTGCAGGTGAACTGTGAAAGGATAGAAGCTAATAGTAGTTGGAAGATGTGACATTGTAAGATCTCAGGTTCATATGAGCTCATCAAAGGGGTTTTATGTTAAAAAATGTACGATGCTGTGTTCTGTAGATTGATTATGAAGCAATCATAGTTTGGATTGGGGAAATTGGTACTCAGGTTTGGAGAACTAAGGTGTGCAGTACAGCTGTAGCAGGTATTGTGCTCCCAGCTGGGAAAATCTGCATATCTGATAACAAGGCTGGTTGTTTCATGCGTTGGGGGTTTCTCTCAAGGGAAATAGTTTCCCAAGAGCGGTATTTCCTCCTTTGCATGCTTTGTTGTTTCTTACAAGTAAATTATCTTTGGAAATGTTTTCTGATGATTGCAGGTAGCGCTTCGTATTTCCGTATGGACCGTTTTGAAGACATATCAGATGGTGAAGTGGATCATGCTTTCTTTGACAGTGATTGTGAAGAAGAGAAAAAGAAAACTGAAGAAAATGGGGAATGTATAGAGAAAGAAAGTACAAAGCCAGCTCTTGAAGACACTGATTTGGTTTCTGATACAAAGGATGCAAAGTGTAAGGAGGAAAGTGAGGAAAAGCAGATAGATTTGCAAAAGGATCAATCCCCAGAAAATAGCACAGATCGTCTTGGAGTTGCTTCATCTCTGTCAGTTTCTCCAGTTGCAGAGAATGCAGGTGCATCTGGAGAAACACCTGCAGCAAACAGAGGAACACAGGAGAACTTTCCTGCTGGAATCCCCAAAATAGTTAAAGAAGGTGAAGAAGATTATTATACAGATGAAGAAGATAGTAGTGATGATAGCAACAACCAGAAGGTTAGACCAAAGTCAACTAAGCAACAAAACAACATAAAAAAGGCTAGCAAAAAATATATTAAAATCAGCTCCTCCTCCTCTTCTTCCTCCTCCTCATCCTCCTCATCATCATCCTCAAGCTCAGATACAGATTGTTCTGATACAGATTCTGATAGCTGTTTATCAGATTCATCTCATTCTTCCCCAAAGAAGAATGTTTGTAGAAATGCTCTTCTGTCTCCAAAACAAAAATTCAAGTCAGCAATGAAATTAGCAGAAGGAAAACCAAAGCTTGGCGAGGACTTGGAGGAGTCTGAAGACACAGTGACTGATGTTACACCTCTGTCAACTCCGGACATCAGTCCTATCCAGTCTTTTGAACTTGTAGCATCAAATGATAAGAAACTAAAAGTAAAGAGACAGGAAAATGTGAACCAAGAATTATATGGTAATTTTTAGAATTTAAGTACAACACAAAATTTGCAAAACATAGGGAGCTGAGAATTCCAATCTTATGTCTGTATTTTTTTCATTAGATCCCGAGTTTGATCGCAGATATAGTCGAAAAGTCTTTCACGATGCCATGGATCTGAATCAGCTTTTGAAAGGTGACTTCTGTATTTTCTTTTTACAAAGTATGACATCTGTACATTGTTGGGAACAGTTGAGTTCTAGTAGAAGGGAATGAGGTTTTAATGTGCCACATGCATTTTTAAAACTTGTGGTGCTGATCTAATTATTTGAATTCTTCTCTATGTAATAGTACTGATTGTACAGCAGAAAAAGAAGCATGTGTATGAGCTATGTCGGTTTGCACATACCTACAAGTAAAATACATGGATGGAGTGAACCTGAAAAAAATTGATATATTAACAAACTGAATAATAAAATTACACATGCATTTCAAGGTGTACTGACCATGCCACAATTTACTATCTAAATTAAAAAAGCTTTCTCGTGAAATGCTGAATTATCAACCTCCAAAACTGGAAGACAGTCCAAAATTTCAGTGCATGATAAATAGTATTCATGTCTTTAAACTTCTAGTACCTTTCTGATAATGAAACAGAAGTATTTGAAATTCTTTTTCTGAGCTAATTGTCTGCTTGCTAAAATACCATAGTTTGAGTAAAGGTATTTTAAAAGAAAAATAGCAGATAATCTTTACTAAAACTTGAGTAGTTGCTCCTGCCCAATAGACTTAATAAACTTTAATAACAAAGTCTAAGAGAGAGCTTGGAATCTCTTTCCCTGCATTCCCTGCTAACCTTCATTGTATGAGGTGAGAATGCACTGTGTTGTCTCATATTTTAAGCTTTACATGGTGCTTTTGCGTTTGGTCTTATGTCCCAGAGTTTTCAGTAGCAAAATCTGTAGAATAAAAGAGGCTTGTCTGAAGAAATCTGCTGATCTCAGGTGAGGAAAGCCTGTTAAGTTTGGATCTGGTAGGTTTCAAACCGGGTTTGCTGTGTTGAAGTGAGCCTGGCGCGGCTAAAACTGCATGTGTCGTTTTCTTCACTTTGGACCTTGTCAAACTGAGGTTCTAGTGAATAAGGATTCAAAATGCATTGTATACATGATTTAACTTTCCTATGAGTAAAAAATGAGGATGTTACTTGTATGGAAAGTCTTCTGATGATCAGAAAAGCAACACTAGCCAGCAGGAAAGGTCGAGCTCGTCCTTATTTCTGACAGTCCTTGTGCTTCAGCCACTCGTTCATACTAGAAAAGACTCCAACTGGTTGTCAAAACATGATGTCAGAATAGTTGTTGCTAGGCAGTTGAAGTTATGATGACCCATATCTTTATTTGTTCCCTGTTAGAAGCTATTTAGTTTCTGGTGACTATAGAAGGATCATCTCAACCCTGAAACTAATGGGTGTTACAGCTCAGAGTAGGTGTTCTCAGACATGAATCTGTTGGGGGGAGAAAGTTTTTCCTGAAAACTGAAAACCAATTTTAAATAACAATAATAAAGGTAGGGTAATGAGAAGTAGAATTCATGTAGTCTAGCAGCTAATGTTGCTGATTAACATGCATATTACTCTCAAGTGCCTCTCTAAATCATCAAGCACAGCATAACTTAATTAGTTTGGGCATTTTGAAGGTTTAAGGGGTCAGGATTATTAATGGTGGAAAGTAACTAGCCTGGGGAAATAGGAGCTAATCTTATTCTGAGTTATTGCTTCCAGATTTTTTGTACTTATCAGATAAAAAAAAGAGCAAATAATTTTCCTCCCACCCTTGAATCTGGATTATCAGAACTGCATAAACATGAACATTGCTTGAAGTGAGAACACTGTAAGCCCAGACCAGTGTGCATGAAAGAATATTTAAATGATCATGATTTGGTTTTAAAGTATAATATTTTTCCTGTAATCTATACCAATGAAGCATTTTGTTTAAAATTTTTCTCAGATATTCCTGTAATATAGCAGCACCTAAGCATTTACAGCAGTTATACAAGTTTAATTTCCCAAGGTCCCCAGAAACCTGCAGAATTTCCATGTGATCTGTTACTGTTTGTTTCTAGGGGGCATGCAGTAATTGATTTTGTACAATTCTTCCAGTGTGTACATTTGGGAAGACTAGAATCTCTTATGTTTTAAAAATAATAAAAAATTGCAAGAATTAAGAAAGTTCAAAGTGCATGGTGTTCCAAGAACAGGTTTTGGACTAGAACAAGAGTCTTATTAGGCGGCAAGATAGTTTATATTAAAGCAGAATTAGTTTGAAGCAATTAGAAAATGTCATGGTTATATGTCTCCGATACATAGTTTTGTTGATATTGAAAACTATTCATTTTTAAGGATTTTAAAAAAATATGTAGATAAAAAAATTTATCATGGCTTTACAACTCCTAAAGCTATGCTTGTCCTTGATAGAAGCCAAATTTTCAGTTTTGCTATTCTGAGAAGGTGAAATCTCACAGATAACATAATTGTAGCTGTGCTTGCTCTCTCTCTTTAGACACGTCACTCAATTTCTATAGTTCAGAATAGAATTCTGTGCTGAAATTGCTGTTTATCTCTATTTGGATTTGTTTGGTATCAATACAGTGGGATTGCCCAAGGTATATACAGGGCTAAAGAATTCAGTGCTCCGTGTTTTCTCTGTAAAATGGGGTTGATACCTGTGTTATTTTACTGAAGTGTCTGTGGGAATTAGTCTGTAAATCCATGGTATTAGCTATTATTAACTTGAGGAGGTGGTGTGGTGGGGTAAGTAGGGCAATTGGCCACAGCCCGAAGACCAGTTCTATCCTTGAAGCTCTCATTGACCTCTGTGCTGATAAATCCTTTTGCCTCTTCTGTGCCTTAGATTTTTAAAATAGTCAGAGCTCCCCACGTGAAAAGCACTGTGATGTAAAAATCATTATTATGAAAATAAAAGCTCTGTGCTTGTGAGTAAAATCTATTGTAGAGAGTTAAATATCAGCTTCAACTGAACATGTAGCTATTACTTTCACTTTTTTTTTTTTTGCTATAATTTGTCACTCAGGAAATAGAAAACATTTTTGATAACTGGAACTTTGTCCTCTCAGGGATTTGTTATCTGTTTGCTCATTCTTGCTGAGGTAGTATATTTGTAGAGTAGCTGTTAAGCAGTATCTAAAGTAGACGCTGAGATATTTACATACCCAAACTGTAGAGTTGAACTCAACATATACAGCTTTTCTACTGCATTTCATTTAGTCTATATTTTCAGAATTTGAACTAAATCTGTGTATGTATGTGTGTATATGCTTTGTTTTCACAGATCTAGAAACTCATGTTCAGGTAGAAGAGCAATTATTAGCTTATTCTTATATTTGGAGTTTGAAAACAGGTTGAAAATGTGTAAGATTATGAAGAGATCCAGACTTTCCCAACATCCATGAGAACATGTATAATTATGGGCAAAAAAAGTTCAGCACCTGCAAAGTATCTGTTGTCTTTCTGATGACATGAAGAGGTAACTTGCAGCCCTGCTTAAGCATATTTAAATAGGGAAAATTTGTACCTGAAAAGGACCTTCTCCATAAAAAGTAATATGCACGCAGGTAAACCCAGCTGACCAAACCATGTCTAGGCTATTAAGGAAAAGATCCTCTTGAAGCTGGAAACCCTAAATACACTGCTGAAAATCATGCAGCAGGCAAAAAAAGCAGCCCTGAGAGGCCCTTTCAGGGGCTTTTATAGCAACACCTTTTGCATGCATGTGACTTCAAAGTGATAATCTCCTCTGCTTTATGGTTTCTTTCTCTCCCCAGAGGCCTTCAACAAGTGTGAGAACTGGTACAACTTCTTGCAACAGGGGAGTTAACTTCTCAAAACAGGCAAAAAATAGTCAGTACCGTTCATGGGAAAGAATTTTCACCCACACTGGGTTTTTCCCAGGTCTAGTTTTCCTGGCAATGAAAACCTCCTTGAGCAAAACTCTTTTTTCCTTCTCAAAGGAATCTTCCATGTTTACCCTTCTTTCCCTACATTTCCCTACCGTCCTTTTCTTAAAGAAGCACTGAATCATAAAGTCTTTAAAATCCCTTTTAAAGAGCTCTGTGGCATGAAATAATGGATGTTCTAAGCAGTGTTTGTTTAGAGATACCACAGGAAAATAGTTTAAGATTGAAACTACAAGACATTGATGAAGAACTGTGATTGATTTAATCCTTTTATATTTTTCAAATGTGTTATAGATGTGGTAGTGGAGCAGTAGAAAACAAAACATCAAGCAAGTGTAAACACTGAAGCAATTTATACTGGAATTGCAACAGATACACTGAAACATGCATGATTTAATTTTTAGCCTTAATGCCATTAGGACAGCTGTATCATCCCATCCTAATGCATTTGACTGGCGAATTATAATTTGTATTTTATGTAAGGTTTGGCCTTTCTCATTCTGTAAGGTCATTTCAGTGCTTAGAAATTGAAAGAAATAAACAGCTTGTTTATTGCTTAAAAAAGAAAGTCAGGTGTCTCTCCATGGAAACAAGCTTTCACAGAAATCCTGTGAATACCAGGGAATTTTCCTGCTTACCAGTAAATAGAAGTAGACTGCACACTGTGAGGTTGTTATGCAAATGCTGCTGCTTATTTATCACCTCCCCAAATTATATTTATGATCTGACTGACAGTGGAATTAAGTAGGGGTTTAGATAAATACTTACTGCACGCTGATAGAGTATGGGTATGATAGGTAAATCATATTTAGTTTAGACTCACAAACTCTTTAGAACCTCAGATCATAGCCTTAAAACTGTAGTGTTGGTCTGATGATGTCAGTGGCCACTGCAAAAATAGTCAGGTAAACCATGCAAACCCTTACATACCGTGATTAAAGAATAGTGT
The DNA here is from genome assembly GCA_013396695.1 of Sakesphorus luctuosus. Classification (NCBI taxonomy): domain Eukaryota; kingdom Metazoa; phylum Chordata; class Aves; order Passeriformes; family Thamnophilidae; genus Sakesphorus; species Sakesphorus luctuosus. The sequence goes on along the minus strand of VWZD01008889.1, from coordinate 820,313 downwards.
GGATTTTGGTTATTGATGGTGAATTGTTTCTGATTTTGTAGGCATGTGCTGACCTCTCTTAGGCACCTCCTGTCTTTGCCATGAAAGTGGTAATGTTGTCAGTGAATGGTAAAGTGCTTCAGTGCTTATTACCTAATTTTCTGTCATAGTGAGCATGTGGAAAATAGGAATATGATGCTATGTAAGTGGTGTTTTGCCAGAACCAGGGTGGGCAGATTTTTCAGCCAGGTAACTTTGGAAGTAGTGGCAACAATTACTGCTAATTTGAGGTTTGGCAGTCAGAAGTCTCTTTCTGAACCATGGAAAGAGTGTCACCTCTGTTTCAGACAGAGCTGCAGAAGTTTCTACTCACTGCTCTAGATTGTTTCTGAGATATATTTGAACATCATTTAAGGAGTAGTGATGTCCGGGACGTCCCCTGCCTTCAGCTTGTTTTGTTCTTTGCCACAACCTGATTTCCACTCTTGCATATGAAGTTCAGTCTTCTTTAACCTGTGAGATGCTATGGATATAAGGCAAAAGGTAAAATTACCTTTCATAGCTCTGTAATAATACAGTTATCCATTATGTAACATGTAATATTCTTGAGATGGTCATTCACATTACTTTCTTCCATTTGTATTCTGCAGTCCTGGTTTTGCATGTTCCCATAAAGACATATTTAATCATTTTCTGCTGAGAGGTATGCTGCAGCTTGGTGTTGTCATGTGAATTGTATGGCTCTAGCTATTTTCTTTGCATTTCTTTTTATCCCTTTTAGGCTTATCCAGATGGGTCTCATTCCAGGTCTGTGTCCTTCAATGGTGTTGATGGCTGTACTAATTTTCCCTTGGTATTAACTTACTAAACTGTAAAGATGTTTTTCAAGACATATTTTATTAACCTGTTTGTTGACACGCTTGGTCTGTGCTAGTATGCATCCTGTCTTGGTTTTGAGGTGATTTGCATCTTGTCTTGACAAATGAAAGCAGTATTTGCTAATGTGGGCACCCTTGTAGTTAGGCCTGCCCAGGGGCAGTTCTTGCCTTTATTCACTAGCATACTGATGGAGCAAGCTTATTAATTTCCAGAGGGATGTTGAAATTCATCAAGTGTTTGCATTTTGTTTTCTAGGTACTGTTCCTAAATTTCTCAAAGACAGTAGTAATACTTATGTGCATCAATTCTGAAATAAACTCAGTTGAGGTACTGCAAAAAAGATTTCATTTTGTGTTGAAGTAAGAAAACACTCATGATTCTTTGAGGTTTTTAAGCCAACAGATTTCTAATGTGTAAGTGTTTGCTGAGGGAATACTATTGCATGCCTGGTTGGTTTTTTTCTTTCTGCTTTCGATGCTTGTTTTGCTTGTCTGGGGCTTTAAGGAGTGAGAGTGAGGGGTGTCTTCTGGAGGCACATTAATCTAATGTGGTACTGCCATTCCTATACTGAAGATAATGCAGTGGTTTGATGAGGTAATACATGACAGCAAAGCACTTAAAGGAGTTGCCAGAAGATGTACTGCAGAGCTTTAGAAATAGGTCAACAGCAAAACTAGTGGAACTATAATAAATACAGCTGGCTCTGGCTAAGAGTGAAGTTCGAGTTATCTTACCTTGCAATTGCTGTGTATTTTTAAGTGTGCATTCTTCATCTTGAAACCTTATATCATAGTTTGATTATTGTTTGTTTGCTGTTTTAAATTGCCAGACCCCAGTAATTTTTCTTCTGTTATATGTGCTCACTCATTTCCATACATTAAATTTGATTTTTTACACTCTCTTTGCATTTGCTGCTCCAGCATGATGTAGGATTGCTTCAGGAGCAAAGGATAAACAAAATCACTTCCGTGGGCTTTGTGTCTCTTAGTTTTCTGTCTGCAACATTATTTCTATTCTGCCTCTTATCTGAGAGAGATTCTTTAGATGAACATCAGAGGCAAGTTGAAATCTTTTTCTGTGTGCCAATATCCAAATACTAATTTATGGTTTAATTCTTTATTCTGTAATTTATTTCTAGTACCGGCTTCCTGAGGCTGTGTTTTCTAATCTGCATATTTATTTCACTATTTCCTATTTTAAAGCTTTTTTACAGCTGGAGAAAAAAGAACACAAACTAACCATCAATCAGCCATCTAAAGGAATAAGGAAAAATTATTCTTTCACAAATGAAGAAGTAAGACAGATTGATCAGGAAAATCAAAGGTTGCTCAAAGAACTGTCCAGACAGTCTGCAAAGCCAAGAAGTGCTACGTTGAAGAAGACATCTGTACCTCCTCCTAAATTGTACCACAGTGCCCTCAACAGGCAAAAAGAACAGCAAAGAATTGAAAGAGAAAACCTGGTAAGTTTTGAGTATGGATGTGGATCAGTAAATTGGGAAGGACTATCTCTTGTCAGATGAGCTATTGCTAAATATTTAGAAAATTGATGAGACAGTACATGGACCTTTACTGCAGTAAGTCTTCAAGTAATTTCCGTTGCTGTTCTGTTTGCATAATTGTTCATGTGGATATGTTTGGGGTTTTGTGGGGGAGGTGTGTGCTATGATGCTTTTTTCTGATGAAAGCAGATTTTAGTTTATGAGTTTGCTCTACTTTGATATCATTTAATTTAAGAGTAATAACCATTTTGTTAACACACTCAACTGTGGATAGCAGTCTCTGTTCATCCTGCTTCATGCATCATGATTACCATGCTTGCCAATAGAGGATGCTGCTGATTCAAAAAACAGTCTGCTTCTGTGTTTGAAGATCTCAACCTCGTCTCTTTGTCAGTGGAAAGGGACTAAAGTGTGACTGATGTGTTACTTTATTTCATCGTCTGCATATAGTGTGTCTATGTGTATTTATATGTTAATCATATAAAAAAGATACTCAGTTTCATGGACTGGACACTATACCCCATTGAAACATTTAATGGTTTATTGTGTCAATGCTGGCATATACAGGTAAGTGCTTGGGGACCTTGACATGCAGATTTGCAGCCATCACACCATTCTTCAGTCACTTCATTGGAACTTAGAAGTAATTCGTATCTCTGTATTGTTTTGTATTGGGGAATTTTAATAATTTTTATTAATTCTGGCCAGGATTTAGGTGTTAGATGACCTTAGTGAGCTAAGCTGCTGTGTTCAGGCAGGTTCCTAGGGAATAAGTGACCTTTTCAGTTCACACTGGAATTTCAGTGGAAGATCTCATCAGCTCTGGTACAACACTTCTCAAACTTTAGCTTAAGGAAGATAAGGGTGTTCTTTTTTGTGGGTATTTGGTCTTTCTATGCATCCCTGTGCATTCTTCCTGCACCATGGTTTTATGACTCACTGCACATAACACTCCATATTCTTCATTCCCACACCTCTTATTCCCACAAAACAAACCCTAAGCCCCAACAGGTCCAACTCTGATCTCAGTTCTAGTATAGTCCCCCTTCTGCACAAATAAAACAAATCCCTTATTGTGTTTCTCTGTGAGGGCAGTCTGTCTCTTTTCACCTGTGTGGTTCCCCAAGTCCTCTGTGCTGCAGATTCATTAATGCTTTTCCCCACCACTTATTGTAGTCAGTGGCCTATACCAGCACAAAGATCCTTCAGGGAGGCTGTTTCCCTTCTCATGCAGTCTGAGCTGGCTTTGTCCTGGAAATCCTGAACCTCCTTTAGAAATACATTTATTGCACTGCTGTGAATGTAAATGAGGGTGTATTCATTGTGTCCCATTGATTTAATGGTGCAGATGTGCTGTGGGGGCAAGGGAGGGCAGTGCTTCTGGCCATACCCCTACCTGGCTGCTGTCACGTACAAAGAATATACCTTCGACCCTGTGCTGCACAGCGCCTGTCCTGCCATCTGTGTCATGCAGAGATACCTTCTAGGTCTGGAGAGAAATAGGAGGGGGAAGGAACTGGTCCATCAGGGTTGCACCTGGGCACCTTATACTTCCCTTCCTAGAAGTATTCCTCACTGCTTTTGCTCTGCCTTCCCTTTGTCCTGTCCCCAGGGACCACCGCCCCTGGAGTCAGAGAGTATCAGCAGGCCTTGGGTGCTGAACACTTTTCTTTGTTCGGTTGCTCGGCCTTTACAGGTCTCAGTCTGGAGAAGAAAGCTGCAGAGCATGTGGTTGTGAAAGAAGGTAGTCTGTGTGGTCTTAGGAACTCAGAAATACTCAGGTTGGGTTGGTGGCCCCTCAGAAACACAGGCACACAGGGTTTTACATGATATTTTCACTTAATAGGTTCAAAGGTTGTATGCCAAGACTAAAGACAAAATATTGGTAGTTCCTGAGATGCAATGCAAAAAAAAAAATTTCCACAGGCCTCTCATCAGGGGAAGCTGTCAGGATGTGGGATTGGCACTACAGTACAAATACGATATAGTTCTGTGATGATAGTATTTAGGCTGTAAGGCTCTTCCTGGTCAAATTTTTCGTGGTCTTTAGATTCCTGACCCAGACTTAAGATTCCTGAACACTGCCATGCTAATTGTAATAAAGACTGACTAATTGGCATGTTTAAGGAGCGTTTTGATTATTTTGCAAACTGCTTGATTTTGTAGGATTTTTTTTTCTGTACTCTTAGCCTACTTTCCTTGTGGAGATGCCAGCCACACATAAACTCAATAGCTGTTCAGTTAAAAAGACTTTTCTATAGTTTTAAGAGTTTTTTGACATTTAGAGTTTTTCGGATTAGAGCTAGTTAATGCAACTGGCAATTAAAGAAAATAACAAGTAATTGTAGTGATAATAACAGAAAACTGTCCTTGAGTGCCGTTATCTCTTTCCCCCTCCCCCACCAGGACTCTGCAAAGGGACAGTGTGGTCACTAACATCAGTGACATTAGAGGAGGAGTAATATAAATAAATTTGAACAGCTGTCAGTGCACTCTAGTCAGCTGGGTAGGATTCAGAGGAGGTGAAACTGAAGCCTTCATGCTTTTGAAAACCAAAGTAAACCAAGAAAAAGTAACAATTTTTACCTTCTCTCTGAACTCAGTTTAAGAGTGCTACATTTTCAGTGATTTTTTTCCTTCCTTTTTCAACACTGCTCCAGAGAAGTCTGTACTGATTATTTTGTATTTCACAGAATCACAGAATGTGCTGAGTTAGAAAGGACCCACAAAGATCATCGAGTCCAACTCCTGCACAGAACATCCCCAAGAGTCACACCACGTGCCTGCGAGCGTTGTCCAGAGATTTTCCTTTTTCTGAGAGAACATCAGAAGTGCCTTCAGTGCTCTCCTGATGTGTCCAAAATTGAACTAACAGATTTTATTTTGGCCTACTGTATAGCAGCAATTTTTAAATTTTGTTGGATTTCTTTGTTCTCTGCTTTTTGGCAATCTGATGTTTCCTTCCATCATTGACAATATGTATTTCAGTGCCTTTACAGATACTTACCTATGTCCAGATGCTTAGATTTGTAAAGGATTATTCCATTTCTAGAAGGTAATCATGCAGGAACACCCACTGTGATTTTTTTTCTTGTTGTAATATTCTACTTTTACTGTAAACTTAGTATTACAGTAAAAGAAGAGAGAAATAGAGGCTGAGGAAGTCTTTTGCCAAGCTGGGAGGTCATCAGTGATATGATACTCTATGTATATTGAGCTTGAATCAAGAGCTCTGAGGAGCTGCAATGTGATTTAAAGCAACTAATAACATTCCTGCCATTAATGTCCGTTACTAATTTTTTTTATTCCTTAAAATTTGATTTGGAACATATTTTGTTCTAAATACCTGGATAATGTTCTGTGATCATATTCTTTGGTCCTTGAGATCAGTGATGAAATTTCTACTTATTTTACTGATGCATGATTAAGGCTCCAGAGATTTAGTACTTCAAAAGAACAAGGAAAGTGGCAGCTGTCTTCAGGGTGTTTCTCAAAAGGAGAACTTAATGACAGAATTAGTACATTTATATGTATAACTGAAAAAGAACATTTTTTCAAGGTTCTTGTACCATTGCACAAAGTAGTTCCTCAGTTAAGAACCACAAGATTGTAGGGTTGGTAATAAAAACATAAGAATTGGATTAGTTCTGGGTTACAGATTTAGTAGGTCAGGACTTCCATTTCAGTGTGTTGATGAGTTCATGTCTGTGCAGCAGGCTGTTCTCCAAACGGCGACATTCACCACTGCAAATAGCGCCTGAGTTTACACGCCCTTGGTACAGCTGCAGCAGAGGGCAAGGGAATCACAGAAACTATTCTCCCATTCTCTAGAAGAGCTTTCCTTTGGATACTTCTGCACCACAGAATCTATATCTGCTCTTTCCAGAGCTCAGGGCTAAGTCAGGTCCAGTTAAAAAGTAATATTTTAGTACTCAGAGGTAATTTCTTTTCCTTTAGTAATGGGGACTTTATTCTTGTCAAAATACAAGCATAAAGGCAAAAGCAGTCAACTGTATTTAAATTAGAATAAAGCAGCCATATATGTATAAAATACATATATATTTTGTATGTTCAGAATCAAGCTTGAAATTACTGTGGTGTTAAGGTATGCAAATTAATTCTATGACACTGTTACGGTTGAGTGCAAACCTGAAATGTGCTTGACTCATTGAAAAGTCACTTCTACAATTTACCTGATCATTTTGTGATGGAACTGAATATATTGAGAACTTCTGGTTTTAATACTGAAGGTAAATGAGTGATCTCTGCAACTCTAGATGTATATCACTGTATTAGGAGATGCAGATTAAGTTGTTAGTAAAACATTGGATGCAACATTTAAAGACAAGTCTACCATTTCGTATTCTGTAACTGTCTTTAGTGAAGAGCTATTTCTAGCTGAAGTCCTTCCTTTGACTTTTGCTTACTTAGGTATTTCCACTTGACTATGAACTGGCTGGCACTTGATGCAAGCACTTGTGACATGTTATGTCTGAGCCAAAATCACTTGTCCTTTCTCTCTTGTGCACTCTGTGCAGGTTTCTAGTGCCCATGTGTAAACTACCAAGAGTTTGTAGATTCCTGTTACAGTTAGACAATGACAACTGACATCCTGTGAATACTGTACTATTTCCTGAGTCACTTCTTGTAAATTTGTTTATTCTTATTAAAAAAAAAATCAGTATGTGATTGGGGGTGCAGTTTAATGGTGATACAGACAGCTTCTTGACTTCTACCATATAAGTATGCACCTAGACAATACATCTTATTAACAGAGGTATTTTTAGTACTTTAGAGACTTTGTAAGCACAGTTTGCATTGTCTCTCATTCATAGGATGCATGTCAGAACCTTGACCAGCATTGCCAAGTGTTTGTAGGCCATCAGATGAATTGAAATTAGTTAGTAGAGGAAATGTATAGATCTATATGAGGCACTCACTAGAGGCAAAATATATTAAAAGTGTGAAGCTGTTAATTGGAAATTGCCTGTAGTTGGGTACTTCCCAATTTGTCCTACCAGATTCTTTTTTTTTAGATTATCAAAATTTCTTAAACTTTGAAGTAGAAGTAATTATGCAGAATACAAAACTGTATCTCACAAATACTATATAAGTAGCTATTCCAATTTATTGCTTGCTGCATGATTGCCAGGGCTAATTTCATCAAGAGGAACTTATGTCTGTATCAATAATTTCAACTAGTGTCTCTTAAAATTACAGTATAGATAAAACAAAGTGTATCCTGTGGGTGGATGTTTGTGCTTTCCTTTTGAATTTAGTTTCACAGAACTGAGGTCACTAATTCTCTCTGGGGATCATATAGGGCAATATAAAATGGTCTAAGTCTGCTTGCAAAGCAAAGATTTAAAAAAATCCCCTAATTTCTCATCCATCTGGAAATTTAGAAAGGAAGACTAACCAAAGGTAGGATTAGAAGGGTGCAGCCCATTTCCTCACCACCTTTACTAACACCAAACAGATGTATTGTTTCAAGTCACCATAAAATACTACCAGATACTAAAGGTGTATTCAGCGTAGAACTGATGATGTGAAAGGGATAGTTACCGTTTGTGTCATAATACAGAGGAAAGAATTGAATGGGAGTGGAATACCCTGCACTGGTCACCAGTGCAGGAGTTCATGTTGTACACTGCTAAAAATTTGGGGGTTTTTGCAGTACAAATAAAAATCAATTTGTGAGTGTTTCTTCTGTCACATCTTGTTTATTCTTTCTCGATATTTTTCTTCCATATTAAGGCTTTCCTGAAAAGACTGGAAGCAGTGCAACCAACAGCTGGTATGAGGCGTTCTGAACAGCTGAGGGACTATCAGCGCCAGATGAGTTACCTGAGTTCTTCACCTTCTGTAAGAAGGGGTAAATCTCCTTTCACCCAGCTTAGTCCTCAAAGTAAGTACGTTGAAGTGTCAGATTATTGCATTTCTGGGCATGTGTTTGTCTTTTTATAATGCAGAATTATGAAGCACTTACTGTTAAAAACAGCAAATATACTTCTTTCTCTGTCATCTTTTGATCACACAGAAATCATTAAAGTGATTTTTTTTAATCATACCAAAAGTATGATGACTATATATATTGTTTTGTTGCCATCTAAATTTCTAATAAGTGACCTTGCCAATCATCTTTTTCTAGAAATAAAAATCCCTGTTGTAAAGTGTTCCTTATTTTGACAATACCCTTTATTGAAAGGAGAAGGGGGAAAACCATCCAACCAAAACCCCCATAGAAACCTCAACAAAGGTTCAAATTCTCATTCAGAAAATGTAGATCTACTGATAGCAGCCTTGTTTTTTTCAGAAATTGTGTGTGTAAGATTTGGAAGTAGATAATGTATAAGTAGAGCCATATATGTTGGATTAAAGAACGACAGGCATGAATTTTTTGTCCTGGTCATGTACAATCAACTTGTAACCTTTTGGGTTTGTATTCAATTTACCACTTTGTTTGGGGTTTTTGTCTGTAAACTCTGGTAATGAGCATTGTAATACTAACATAGCGTTAAGTGCTAAGCTCAAGCATTCTCCGTTTATGTGTATGTTAACAGGAGGAACTTCGAGATCATCCACGGGACAAAGTACGCTGAGCCAGAGGAATGAAAAACCCGTGTCTGATTCAGCCACTATGGTATTACAGAGACCTAAACCCACTAATGTCCATGCTGCTTGGTTATAAGTGTGTTCTTTGCCTCACATTCTGATATGATCTCAGACTTCTGGTTTTAGTGCTTATGTAAATCCTATGTGCAAAAATATTTTCTGCATTGTTCAGTGAGTACATTGCAGTTAATATAATTGCTTATAAAATGCTTTTAAGTGAACACTTTACCTTCAGTCAGTGTTTTCCATGACAGAATAACTTAGGAAAGAGAAGGAGGTATCTAAATGGACAAGTTAAATAGAAATTTAATTATTATTTGATTCTCAGAAGTGGAATTTGTATCCATAACATGGAAGGACAGAATTGCTGCACTATAGGTGCAAAATGTAAATAAAATCTTTAAAATGTTATTAATATTTTCAAATACTGCATTAAACTCATTAGCATATACTTCATTCCTGGATTGTCCTTACCTTTCATCCCAGCTTTATGTAAGCCTCCTGAAATTTGTTGGTAATGTTCTTGTGACTGAAAGAATCTTAACAGCAGCATGAAGGGTGAGAAGCAGATAGTGTATTCCTGCATGGTGAGCTAGAACACTGAGGCTGTAGAATATGATGTTTTGCAGCTCTTAAATGTTCAGCATCTGGAGTATGTTTTGTATGGGAGGCTGTGTTTCTTCCAGAATTAAGAGCATTTGGGAAGTTTTACTGGATTTTGGAAGATGTATTGGGACATTTGTGTAGGAAAGAAGCATCTGGTATTATTTGAACAAGAGTCAAGATGTAGTGAACAGCAGTTTCGGATTCAGTGTAAACAAGAATAAGTTCTAGTTACTTCTCAACCTAGAGAATATTAAGCAAGGAAAATATTTCATGGCCCTGCTTTTGCAGATGCTTACTCTTCTCGGTGGGGAGATGTAAACTTGAGCTGCAGGAAACATCTTGAATATTTGATTTTGAAACTGACTACTAACCAGGATTTATTAATTAAAAAAAAAGCAGAAAGCAGTCTTGTTATGCTTCTTAACCTTGTTTTTAAATGTCTTGTTCATACCAAACATTTCTAGTACTGTCAGATAACCTCCAGTAGCAACATCCATTTATAAGTGGAGTAAAATTTAATGGAATCAGTGATCACAAATAGTAGGTGGTGTGGTTTATTTCTATACATAAAGGCAAACTTTCAGTGAGCTTGTTTTGTAGGAATGTGCCCTTATAAAGAGCATTAATTGTAATGCCACTGTCTGTGGATATTGCTGAAACCTTGCTTGCTTTCCCAGCTTCTTTGCAGGAGAGATACAAGAAATCTCTCTATTTTGAATAAATTACAAAAAGCTGTATTCAGTAATGCTGGGTCTTAGCCCTATGACAAGAAGAGTTTATTATTTTTCGCTAGTGCTTGCATGAGGGCTTAGGCTTTCAGGTATTCTGCATTGTAACACACTTTTTACTTGGTCCTGTGTGATAGTTTGGCAGAGCTGCTGCACTTGGTGACCTGCAGATCAAATTTAGCTGTTTGACAATATTTGAACTTTTAACTTTAAGCAGCATTGTGGCAAACAGATTTGTATTGCAATTACTCTTCATGGATAGGAACTGTAAGGAATTTTTTGTATAGTACTGCTGTATTTATTTTTATTATTGTGTTAATTAAAATTACTATTTAAAGATTTTTGCCCTTGAATCTGACTATCGGTCACAGTTTAAATACTTCTCAATGTTCATATGATAATTTTTTGGATTACTGTTAATTGCTTCATCTTATTTAACTTTGGTATGAAAGACTGTCAATTTTGTATGTCATTTGTAAATTGTAAGAAATAAAATCTTTAACATGAATTGTCATTGCAGTGACTTCAGAATTTTGTAAATGGTATTAAGGTGCAGAAGGGGTTGGAATGGCTTGGTACATAGAAAAAAAAAAAAAGAAAAACCACAGGTTTCCCAGTGTTCAAGTATTAGACATAAGGGAATCATGGTTTTGTCGTAGACTTTAGCCTGCAGAGCTTGCCTGTGACCAGGGATTGCAAAGATGCAAAAGCAATAGTATCAATGGACTGTGACAATGGGGAGTTCAAGTAGAAATTAAGAGACCATCTGCAAAATCTTTTAATTTCCAGACTTTCAGAGCTGGTAACTGCATTTTAGGTTACACTTTCAGCAAGTGTTACACTGAGTGCCACAGACTCGCGCAGAGCCGCTTTCAGAATGGTTCCTTCACTGACAGTTTTGAACTCTGATGACGAGTATCTTTATGGACATTGCTGCCTGCAATCTGCCACAGCATGTGCATTGGCATTCAAGCAGAAATAAGGAGATGTTTACCTGTGTTTTTTTTCATGTACACTTACCTGGCAGAATTTTCCTGCATTGATACTCCTCACTTTCCTCTTTAATAGTCTTTATTCCCCCCTCAATGTTTTTTTTAACTTTCTTTTCCAGAATGTAGCTTCTTTCCTGTACACTTACTTGGAAGTTTCTTTGCTTCCTCCTCTTAATTCCCATATTCATTCATAAATACACTTCCCCCCACGGTTTGGTACCTCTGCCTGTTACAGTCTGTTTCTGCCTCCACTGTCTTTGTAGTCAACTTAGATCTTCTCTAATACATTCAAATGCCATTTGCAACCTAAGCATTGAGCTACATGTCAAATGGAGTTAGAGTGTGTGAGCAGGCTTCCCATAAGGAACCATTAGGAATGTGTAGAGGAAGAGGAAGGAGAAAAGCGAAAGGAAACTGGCAGCTAAAGCTTTTAAGGAAGACTAATGCACTTGGAAAACCAGTAGAAATATTTCTTCACAAACTTAATGTTTTTGATAGATTGTGACTGTGGTTATTTATTATGGGAAAGAAAATAGACCAGGTGTCTAGAAAAACAGGTGTTTAAGATAGCGACCATGGAAAAAGGGAGATGTCATAATCAGGCCAGGGTTTGTCCTGGGAAAAAAAAAATTAAATTTGGTTAATGTAAAAACAGTCTATAATTTTTTTTTTACCAGTTTTCTCCCCCCAAATGCTTCAGTTGTTCAGGAGGATAGATGTTGCTTCCAGACACTGTTTAGTGGCTTGTACTTGCTTTCAGGGAGAACAGAGCTGCAGGTCGAAACCTGTGGCAGACAGGGCTTGTCATGCCAAAGGACAGAGAGCCAAAACTACCTGCATCTGACAATAAATATTTCAATTATAGAAAAGGGATAATTGGAAGGCATACATATGAAATAGTAAAAGATGAAAGTGTAGTAAAAGTTTATTTGATAATTACTTGCTTAGTCTTACCTCTTTACTCAGGTTGTCCAGAGAAGCTGTGGATGCCCCAACCCTGGAAGTGCTCAAGGCTGGGTTGGATGGTGCCCTGAGAAAGCTGGCCTAGTGGAAGGTGTCTCTACCATGGCAGGGAGGGTGGAACTAAATGGTCTCTAAGGTCTCTTTCAACCCAAACCCATGCTCTGATTATATGATTCTTTCCCTATATGGATACATATAAAATGTTCATTTATTTACAGTCAAACTAAACAACTGAGGTGGCCACAACTCACTTTTCTCTCCTTTGCCTAATCAGACAGTCTGTTCTTCAGTGAGTCCACAACCATACAGCATCTAAAGTTTAAAAACTGTACTGAGCATGTTCTGTTCTCACTGGTAATAGCACAATATGTTCATAATGGCAAAGTTGAAAGTGTAGCCACTCCAATAATTCTGGAGTATTCCACTCTAAAATACTTTTTCAAGTAAAATAAGGAGCATTGACTTCACTATTCAATGAGGACACACTTCAAAGTTAAGGGCAATTATCCAAGCAGCTAAGACTATATGGCAGCTTATCTGTAAGACAAGTCGCTGCAGTACCCTCAAACTGAATACACTTGGTTTTAAAATTTTTAGAATTATCAATAACTACCTACCTAAAGCTCTGTGGAAAAAACTTTGAAGAAACAGTCACTAACTGTATTGATTAGCACATCACCTTAGAAGACATGTTTGTAATGTGTTCAGTGTACTGAAAACAACAGGAAAAAGTTCATTAATATATTTATTTCAGTTTTTAGTTCAATTGAACATCAGAGCAGACAACTTTTTGCTTTGTGACAATACAGGGAACTTTTGAAACACTATTTCCATATTTTACAAAGTATGTTTGAAAAATCAGATTATGGTTTCAACCATATGATGGTATCATTAGTGAAGAGGCTGCAGTTAGGAACTCAGCCTGGTGCTTTAGTATAGTTTATAGTTTCAGACATACTTTTCACTTAATACCATGTTAAAAAAATAGATCTTTAGAAGAAAACATGATTTTAATTCATGTAAATGTTATCACACTGTTGGGTAGCTAGAGACATTACTTAAAACCATAAATATTTATGACGAGATATTAAGAATTCACAATATTAGATTTTAGACTAGGTATAGACCACCTAAGTCTTGTCTCTAGATAAAATCTTTGACCTACAATTTGAAGTATAATATATATATAAATATACATATACACACACATGTTCCAATACAAATTCTGGAAGAATTCTCATACAAAATGTAACTGTGATGTAGCAGACAATTTCTAAATTAATGCATCCTCATCTCTGCCAGATACGATACTCAAATTTTATTGTTTCCCTAGGAAATATTCTGTTGTCCATTACATCACAAGAGTGTATTTTTAAAAAAGTTGATTGAGAACAATTGAACTATCCATTATGATATTAAGTTTTAGACATACTTCTTGATTTCATCATAAAGTACTAATACAAAAGCTCCACCCATGCCTCTCAACACGTTCGACCAGGCACCTTTGAAGAATGCTTTGGATCCTTCATCTTTAGCTATCTTCCTCCAGCAGTCAATTGTGCCCTTATACATAATATCAGCTGTGGAAAGAAACATAGGTCACAAGGCTTGATCTTATACAGCAAATGTTTCAACTTCCCTATCTTTACAACAACAAGTAATAAGCAAAGTATAGCCAAGAATTTAAAATGAGGTAATCAATTAAGCAAAAGTAATCCCCCACATGGAAATCAAGTTGATTTCTCAGTCCTTTAAGTGAACATGACAGAAATAACCAGCAATGTGTTTCCCATAGTTTTTTTTTAAGGATTCCAGTAAGAAGGTAATTAGTTTTCTGCAAGGCAAGAAAATAGCCAGTATCTCCCATCTTATCTTGATGAAGAGATACTTTCTGCTGCCAGAACACCATAGGAGCATTTATTCTTACCTCCCTTTCGTCCAGACTGCATCATCATCCTACGTCTCACAGTATCAAAAGGGTAAGAAACCAGCCCTGCCACTGCAGTAACACTCTGGGCAATCATCCAGCTCACTACGATATGCACATTCTTTGGATCAGGCAACATACCTGTCATCAAGAACAAATGAGCAGAGTCAGCACAGAGGGAAAGGGTTGTGGGAAAGATGGCTGTGGAAGGAACAATCACCCACCAACCCCAGGAGTCAATCCAAACCCAAGGCATCTGCTCAGAGCAGCAAGTTGAGGGAGGCAGGAATGCATGTCAGAAACACCTGTGCGTATTCTAGCACTGCACTCTGAACTGGTGCTGAGCCAAGCCCTGCTTGTCCTTGTACTGCCAAGTGCCCTAGAGCGCCTTTACTCGACGGATCTTCCCTTGCAGTCACTCCTCCATGCACTTCTTACCCTTTGCCGTGTCGTATACCCCAAAATAGGCAGCTCTGTAGATGATGATGCCCTGGACAGACACACTAAATCCTTGATACAAGCCCCTCAAGCCATCAGACTTAAAGATCTTCACGATGCAGTCGCCCAGCCCAGAGAACTCCCTCTCTGCAGCTCCTTTGCCCACATCAGCCGCCAGCCGGGTCCTGGCGAAATCCAGCGGGTAGACAAAGCACAGGGAGGTGGCTCCCGCGGCACCCCCAGACGCGAGGTTCCCTGCGAAGTAGCGCCAGAACTGCTTGTGCCTGTCCACTCCGCCCAGGAAGATCTGCTTGTACTTGTCCTTGAAGGCGAAGTTGAGGGCCTGGGTGGGGAAGTACCGGATGACATTGGCCAGGTTGCCTCTCCAGAAGGAGGCGATGCCTTGCTCCTTGGGGATGCGGACTATGCAGTCCACGATGCCCTTGTACTGCTTATCGGCGGTGATCTGTTTGCTGGCATGCTGGACCTGCACGGGGAGAAGGAGGAGGACGGGGCGGTAGACAGAGGGCACGCAGGAGTGACCTCGCACGCTGAAGGGCACGGACGGGGCCGGCCCAGCGCTGGCCACCTCGAGGCGGTGCTGAAGGTCCCGGGCAGCTCCCACGTAACCGGAGCCTGCCGAGCTCCTTCCCATATTTAGTCACGCCGGGCAATGCCCGCCGCGCCGCTCCGCACCACCTGTGCCGCGTCCCCGCCGCCCCCCGTCGCCCCCTCACCTGCAGCAGCAACTTCACCCTCTCGATGGGGGCGACAGCCGTCTTGGAGACGGCGGCGGCAATGCCGCCCGCCAGAAAGTCCTTGACGAAGCTGAGCGCTTGGTCTCCCATGCCGCCAGCCGGTCCGACACCGCCCGGGGAGAGGCTCCGACCGCGCACTTCCCCACCCGGCCGCAGAGTGGCCCCCGCCCAGCGTCGCCCCTCTTATACCCCGTGGCCTCTCGCGAGAGCAGCGGCGGCCCCGGGGCGCAGCATTGGCTGGGCCCGGCCCGCCCCGCAGGGTCCCCCCGGAGCGCCGCGGGCCCGGGGCGTTTAAAGGGCAAACCAAAGTTATCTGAGAGCATGTGCCCGCCGTATTAATAGCACAGCGGGGCACACGGCTAGCTGGCAGCAGCTCCGTGCGGGAGGCGGGGGCTGGGGTTTGGGGCTGCTTGTGGCGACAGGGCTTTAAACCTTGATTCGTGCTTGGAGCCACACAGAGCGGTGAGGGGCACACGGGTGGCGGGTCCTAAGGCAAAGCTCACCAGGGATCCACTGTCAGCTTGGAAGGTGGTGCCGTGTTCATGAGCATCAGTGACCAGGACTGGGCTGGACCTCTCTTGAGTAATGGCCAGAGAGCGGCTTCGTATTTTATGCACTGCGTGAACGTGCAGGCATCGAGGTCTTTAAATACCCAATATGGTCCAGGATGGCTTTCCCAGGGAGGAGACAACATGCCCTCCTGCGCTGTGCCCTCAGGTCAGCCCTGCAAGGTCAGGCCCTCACAAGAGTCGCAGTCAGTGCCCTCTGAAGAAGGGAGGGACAGGAAAGGACTAGGGAAGCACAGGCATGCTTAAGTCGCTGACGTGTGAAAGAAGAGTAAAGGCTGTAGTGAAACGCTGCCTTTGTGCACTGTCTGGTTCTCAAGGAAATAACTGAGTCTCAAATGGAGATTACATGGCTCACTCATTAGTTTGCCTATTTCACAGAATTATCAAGTTTGGAAGAGACCTTTGAGATGCAGTCCAACCATTAACCCAGCATCACTCATCTGTTCTTTCTGGCTGGCCCCCATAAGAAAGCAAGAGCTTATGACTCATTGGGTGACTTTGTTGTGTGGAATAGTTACATGAAAGGCAATGCAGCAAGCTGTAGATGCATACCTAGAACTTTGCCTTAAAAAGCAATTAAGATGTGCCCCTAGGATAACGTAACACTGAGCAATCAATAAGGTTATGGGACTGCTTTGATTTGGTGATATGGTATAAATAATGAAAATAGGGTTCATCATAATGTAGGTACTAAAAGATTGGCTGTCTCACAAGGAGACATTCTCTCCCAGACAGCAGATCTCTTCTCACTGATGTGTTTGTTAGCAAGAGTCAATGAGAGTAAAGTCGATCCCTCATCTCTCTCACCCTCTGCTGCACTTAGGTCTGTTGAGCTAGAGGTCTCTTCTCATGAACCTCAGCTCTGAGAAGTGGATGACAGGAGCACCCTCTGTACCTTGGCCATCCTGAGAAGATGGAGCCTGTCCCCAGCTTCTAAGAAAGCCTAAGAGAGCCCTCCTAAAGAGACATTTCTCCAAGCAAGGACTGAAAGCAGGTACAAGCAGGAAGCATATGGGATCCCTAGAAGTAGACTGTGAGTTAAGGAGAGTTTTGTTTAACATATGTGGTGTCTGCTACCTTTGACCTTTCCTTTTTCTTCCTCATACTTCACTCACCATGTCTGGTGTCTCCTCTCTTCATACGAAAGTAAATATCCCTTTAACAACCTGGGGGTTCTACTGCTGGTTTCACACAGACTCATAGGATAGTGATGCTCACAGCTGCTTGCCAGACTATCCAGACTGATAGGGTCTCCTCTGTGTGTACTCAGGTATCAGCCACGGCACCACTGACTGGTGTATGGTGAATGAGAGGTGGGAGAGTGGCAGTGGGATGCTGCTGGGGAAGAAGAGGAGTTGGGGACCTGGAATGAGACTGGAGTGGGGGTCTAGCTTGAAAGGATCGTTTGGCTGCCTGTCCCCCACCATCTTTGGTTTAGCTCATTTTAACCTTTTTTTTAAAATTACTATTTAAATTGCTTTCTTAAAATTACATTCTAATGAAGTCTTTATCATAAGAATTCCAATGAAGCTTTGAAGTTATTGTTGTGTATCATCATCACACTCCGCAAGGGTTCTTTGATTTAATACATATTTCTGTACTATTTTTCTGTGACTGCCAGTACTTAGAGGAAAGAGTTCATACCAAGTGAGTTGCCACTTTTTCTGCTTCTGTTTTCACTTCTCTGAGCCCAGATATCTATTTCCAGGAGAGACAGGTCTTCCAAACTGTTTTAACAGAAGCAGGGCTAGACCAGGACTAATTTGAGGCTTAATCTCAATTAATTTTTTTTGTTCCAAATGCCTGTTTTGGATCTTTCCTATATATGATAATGGGTTTTTTTTATGCGACTTATTGTGGAAGCTCATATGTATCCTGTGAGGAACTTACTGCTAACTCCACCAGTATCACCAGCTTAAGCATGAGCATAAACATTTCCACTAGCTGGAAATGTCATTAAAAAAACCCCTAAGGGACCTTTGCTTTTCATACTGTTAGCTGCTGTTTGTTATTTAATATTCAGAATAGTTACTGATACTTTCATAGAGAAATGGTTAAGACAGTTCTGCAAGCTTTCTGAAATGCAAACTTTCTGAAATATTGAAAGCCAGCTTTTAAGCCTCATTTTCCTTAGATCTTTGCAGCTTTGGATGCATTATCTGACTTTCTAGGCTGAGTTTGTGGGTGCTCTGCACTGCTGGCATAGCATGAAGACACTGGAATTTGTTCTTAAAAATTCTGAGCTAAAAATAATAACCTATATCTACATTTTCAAGAGAGATGACTGACTGCATTGTGCTTTGGTATATGAATAGGCAGCTTGAAACACTACAGGAGATCAACTTTTCTGAAGCAGTGCATACCCTTGTTTAATTACATTCTCAAGACACTGGGAACCCTAGCATTGATGGCAGGCCAGATAGAAAATAAAAAAAAAAGCCTTTCCTCAAGAGTCAGCAGCCCAAGCCTGACAGCAGATACGATGGGAAGCACAAGAAATCAGTCAGACTGTACTGACTCCCAGCATAGACTGTGCATTGGCAATATACCAAGAAAAAATATGTGAGTGT
This sequence comes from Sakesphorus luctuosus, assembly GCA_013396695.1. Taxonomy (NCBI): domain Eukaryota; kingdom Metazoa; phylum Chordata; class Aves; order Passeriformes; family Thamnophilidae; genus Sakesphorus; species Sakesphorus luctuosus. The sequence goes on along the minus strand of VWZD01008889.1, from coordinate 801,788 downwards.
TGTCAGGAAAGATTTGTAGGATTGTAGTAACTTCTCCTTGTGTAAGATTAATTTATGTATGTGGTCAGGAGGAGCAGAATAAGAGAGCCCAAACAGGCTAAATGAGTGTAAGAATTGAGGAGAAATACTGAGGTTGCTATCGACAAAGATAATCAAGAAGAATCAAGTACGGTGGGCTTTTTGTTTTGTTTTGAGCAGATACTGAGGTGGGTAATTTTAGCTGGCTGTTGGTGTTATCTGTCTTAGGAGCCTACGCTGAGCTAAAGAGACTGAAAAATGGACAGTAAGTGTAAGCGGCATATTAAGGAGGGAAGTGACAGTGCTGGAAATAGCAGTGGGATTCAGCATAGCGAGTGTTTGTTCATTAGAGCATGTCTGTAGTGTGAGAACAAGGAGTTGGAGGAAGGTCAAAACTTTAGAAGAAAACTGAGAAAGAGAATGAAAATTATTGTGAAGCAGATCAGAAGCTATGCTGTAACAGGACAAGCATGGGGTGCAAAAGTAGGAAGGAAAATTACCCATCTCAATCAAAGAGAAAAGGTTGAGCATGAAGTTGTACAATTCAGCTGCCAAGTAACATTCTGAACAAGTATTAGTGCACAACTGCATAATATGACACACATACGCTACTTCATTGTTATTACAAAATTATTTATCTAGACTGAACTCTGCCCTCACTCAATCCTTATTGATAGGCAAGACCTGCTGAAGACAATAGAAAAGGGTCTGAAAAGAAAATAAGTAAAGGGTGTCAGAATGGGGCTTACAGTTAATAGGCTTTCTCAAAATGGTAAGCTGGCAATGTAAATTACTGCAATAATATGAGAAGTCAAGATTATATTTATTCCTGTAATACCAGTAAATCTTATTAAGAACAAGCATAATGCAAAATTTGAAAGCCTACTTTGCAGCTGAAAGGAATACTGTACTTTTGGTGTAGATCTCTGTAGCAAATAATTTCTTTAGTCATTGCCAAACACACATCATTGCATGGTCGAGTGTATAACCCATCTTGGATTCAGTGATTTTCAGGTATTGTTCTTCCAGGAAAAAAACATGTACTGAGAGGATCTCTGATGTAGATAGATAGATAGATAGGTAGATAGGTAGATAGATAGATAGATAGGTAGATAGGTAGATAGATAGATAGATAGATAGATAGATAGATAGATAATTTTAAAAAAATTCTAATTGAAACTTATTCTGCATGAAAGAAATGAGATCTGTAGATTGTTGTGTTCTATAACAGCTATGCAAAAACTGTGACCTTTAGGGCAATGGGAAGGTCAAAGTTTGCTGCTCAAGAAAAGCTTGTATTTTCAGGGTCCTGTCTGTTACGTTTCATAGATACTCAAAGCTTCATTTTTTATTTAGTACCTTGAAATGTTCTATTTTGTATCATTTTTTTGTCTTATTCTTCCTAAAGGTAGTGGGTTGTGCTAAGAGATATTTAACATCATACTTTACTTTTCTACATGTGGCAGTTCATTCCCAGAGTTGCACTTCTCATGGTGTTGACCAGATTTCTTGGAGGGTATGACAGCTGCAAACAGAATCAACAATGTCCAGCCAGCTGTGTGGGCAGAGCAGAGCTCAGTTATGGGCAGAAGCCCTCTATATTTTCTGTAATATACAATAAAATTTTCTCCTGCTGCTAGCAAGTAGCACTTCTTTGCAGTAGCATTCTGAATGTCTTATGTCCTGATCAGAAAATTGAGTTCTTCACTGAGTTCTGCTAACTTAATGGTTTTTTTTATGTTTGTTAGTTTCCAAACTGGAGAAACACTGGGTTGGTGAATGCAGAATTCAGATGCACCTGTCTAAGTTCCATGACCTAGAAAATAGGTCAAATTTGTTTTCAAAGTTTAGCAAAGCAAAGGTATTAAAATGCAAAAGTATTAATACAGATTTTTCTGACTTGAAGTTTGCAACATGATGTTCTTCAGGAAATCTTTTGGGTTGGAAGAATGTCTAGGAGGTCACCTGGCCCTCTTTGTGTAGTGCAACATCCCTTTCATCATTTGGGCCATACCCTGTTTGATGACTGTCATATTCAGCTTTCCACAGCTCTGGTGACTCTTGCATATTTTTCAATTGCCTGCTTCTTCTTAGAGTTGTGAGGACTTGTTCTTTCTTATTAGGTTCACATAAACCAGGAATCACCATTTTGGATCATTGATACAACACTGGTGCAAAACAGAGTATGTGAGGAAATCTTGTACCGTTTTTAGGTGGTTCTTTTTCTGCCCTGCTCAAGCGTACTCTTCTAAACATTATTTTAATATCAGTCTTAATGGGTACGTAGTGGTAATGCAAGTACTTGGTCTTTCCTCTGTTCATTATTTTTTTTATCATCCTTTGTGTTGCAATAATTTTGGAGTATCAAAAATTACATAAGTTGATCTTTTTATGTTATGTTTAGGTTTTTCAGTTAATCTTTACTTCTGGTTTCCAGTTGCTAAGTTGGTTCTCTGTGTGATTTTATTGTGTGATTTTAAAAATCTATTGTATCACGCAGATAGATGAAGTTATCTATTTGATTTTTGTCTACTATTTCTGAAAATATATGTGGTTATAATATAATAATTTTCTTTTTAGTAACACTGTTAATATTGTTAGTTCCTGCTCAGATTGCTACTTCTCCCTGTCTTCAGATATTTTGTAGTTTCTCATTCTGTGATTTTACTTTAGACGAGGCTTTCTTCTGTGAAATAGTTCATAATTGTCTTGCTGACAGTAATTTTATTGTCATATATTGTAGGACAAACTGAAGTTAGACAACAGTATATGTTTAACTGAATCACAGCTTTATGCTCAGTCAGATAACCTGCACTGCAGTAGCAAACCAAGGTAATCATATCTTTATAATACAGAAACAATTTCATGCATTAGGTGTAGATGTCACTGTTACACATACTTGCAATAGCTATTACCACAACAATTCTAATAGAAATTCGAGGTTATTTTCAACACAGTGAGAAATGAACAAATCATACCACTCAGTGACTGAATCATCAGGCTTTGAATCAGTCTATGTGCTGGTTGAAAAGGCCATAAATACGTTGTTGTTATCATTCAAAATGTATTGACTGTAATGCCAGAGATGTTTTTATAATAAAATGAGGCATTAATCTTTCTATGTATTACAATAAAATGGCAAATTAAGGCCAGCTCCACATCACACATTGTTAAAATGCATGAAGGAAAAAGTTGTCCACAGCATAGCCAAAATCTCAGCAAGTGGGATACCACTGTTGAAGATGATAACAATACTGCTGAAAAGTGAGAAAACTGGGTGAGAAAGTCTTTAATTACCAGAGTTTATGGTTTTTATGGCACCTCTGTAAAATACTCCTTGATGGAGTAGTTTATGCATCAGAACTCAGCATGGAAAAATCCAGTTTGAGTCCCAGGTCCAAAAATTCCTTTGGATTTGGATTTTACCAGCTGAGCAGATATATAGAATATGAAAGGGAGCAAGTTATAGGGACAGAAGCAGAAGTCAGCAAGTAATTAGATTGTGTGGTGTGTTACCTCAGCTTGGTGAAAAACCCCAATTTGTCTTTCATTCATTCGTAGAGAATGACTATCAGTTTCTAATTCAGTGGGAATTCAGTTTAATACTTTCTTATAAATCATAAGAAATAAATGAAGCTACTGTATTAATATACATTCTTAAATGTTGCTGTATGATTTTTAATGGATATATATGTATGTAGAGTTGTATTATAGGTAGGTATGGATATGTGCTTTAAAAGTTTCTTGCAGGTCAACACAGTAAAAAGAATTGTCCTTTTGTTCCGTTTAAATTCTTCTCCTTTGTAGTAGTATAGAGTAATAGAAGAAAGTGAACTATTTTCTATTTTTTAGACAGCTACAATGGGAGAAAAAAAAAGGGCATATTCTGAGTACATATAGTGGGGAAAATTGAGATCATAGGAACAATCATACAGACATGAAACAACCTTGAAATACTCAGCTGGGGATAAATTATCTGAACCTCGTAAGTTACTTCCAGGATCATAGTGATAGAGGGGTCACCCACAAGCTGTGAGAGTCCACTGCTTGTTTGTGATTTGCCTTTCCTTTCAGATGTCACAGTGTTGTAGGTTGGCATCCTTTTTTTTCCTGCATAAAACTAGACCAGTGATTTGGGTCAGAAGTAACAATTCAAATAAAATACATAGACCTGTATGTAATTTAAAATAGTCTCTGTGGCTTCCATGCATTTCCATCAACGCTATGCTTCATTTTTGTGAGGTGTTTTTGAAGTTGCAGGCTTTGTTGTTCAATGGTAATAATTCACAGACACGAAGAGCTAAAGGGATGAAAAACTGAGACAGCAGTGTCGCTGGTGCCCAGCAGCTTGTTATCATACACTCTTGTCTCCTGTTCGGCGCCTCACCTCTGCAAAACAAGATTGAAAAAAAAACCTAACCACCTTAAGCAGAGTGCTGCTCTTCCCCCTTTTCCTTCACTTCTGAAACACCCTCAGTTTGAGAGAAGAAGAGATCTCATCGACATAGCTTTTGGTGAAACTACCCTAGAGCTGTGCACTTTCTCCTACTGGGCACTGCTCAGCAGGGATGGTTGTTCTCAGTGTTGAGCAGCAGTGATGTGGATGGGAGGAGGTTGATTATAGCAAGGGATGAGAAGCATGCATTTACATAGGCTCCTTTTCCCTGCCACCTCTCCACTCTCCAGCAAGCATGGGTTTATTTTAGCCTTGGCCTTCTGGAGCAGGATTAATTTTCCCCTGAATAGGTCAAGCTGGGACAGAGCCAGGATCCATGGCCTTTCATAGCTTGGGTGACTCAGGAAGCCAGAGATACCTACTAAGTAGACAGGGCCTCTAACTGCTGGGCATGGGCCCAGTGCAAGAGAGGTATCCTGGAATAACCTTTCTGATAAACAGCAGAAGAGTCCGTATGGGGTCTTTTTCCAGAGGCTGGTGCCAGGCTGAACCAGGCTGTAGTGCTGCCCTCTGCTGTTGGGATTCGGGGAAAACGTCAAAGTCAGTGACAAAATCCAGCAAAACGGTAACAAAGTATAAGGAGGAAAGCAGTACTAGGTGAATACGTGCTCTCAATCTCTCGTTCCATACAGTGCTTCAGCCCTTTGCAATGTACCCTCACATCTTCACTAGCAGTTCTGTTCAGAGGAACAGAATATAGCTAATACTTTTCTTGGGTTTGGCACTGGTAGGGACCTCATTGCACTGGAAGGCAACTTGTGATCCAGAAACCATGTTTTCTGACGTGCTTGTTTGTGTTTCCGTGTGCAGGGGAGATGCAGAGGAAGGAATTTCCATCAGTAATTCAGATTTTTAAAACTTTTTTATATTTCTTCTTATTATGTAGAATTATTAAATTCCTTACTTACAGGTATTTGATACAAAGTTGTGTAGAAAGCTACAGCCATCCTGTATAAGCACATGATGCCTGGAGGTGTGTAGGACCTTTTTTCCATAGCTAATTTGTGAACCAGTGTGGAAATATAATAGAAGTAATCAGAACTAGAGGGAAGTGCCACCAAGAGGTATTTCCTAGCCCTGATGCAGTACACCCCTGCTACACTTGGAGCATGTGTAGCCCTGAACACTTGCACATCTGCAGATATCCCAGCAGCTCTAAGAACTGTGTTTACAGTTCTGTTCTGCAATATAACAGCTGTATCTGGGCTGATTTCATGGCCCTGCTGAAGTAAATGAGCTTGTGGTATATGATTGAGGAAACTCACTGCTTCCCTTCCCAAAACAGGTTTTAATGTTAAGCCTTGATTCTCATCTTAATGTTTATATCTTTGAATGTGATATGTATGTTTCACTTTTTGATACTGATTTTAAAATCCTTGCCTTCTTTGTCACAAACATTGTGTCTCAACCGTGTGGGGTTTTAAGTTAGCTATCAATGTGCCTTACAGAACACAAGTGATGGCTCCCTTTCAAAGAAAAGAAACTTCTTACTTTTTGACTAATAAAAATAAAAATCTATAAATTCTAAATAAAGGCAAAACTGACCAAATCCCTGTGACTCAACTAATGTTGTGCAGTGATAAGTAAAAGCAATTGTAGTCATTAATCCTGTCAGCAACTCAATAAATTGCTGTACAGTGTACAGAGTTTTGCAGTGATTTGTTTACACAGGCAGTTAATGAATGATAAATCAAATCTCCTATCAAAATATGTGAGTTAATGAATGATTTTTAGATGTGTGATTTCACTTTAGGAAGTGACTGTAACAGTGGAACTGTGAGGCTGTTCATTGGCTTCCCCTGCCTTCAGGAGTGAATACTTCTAATTCTGTCAGAGAAAAGCTTTTCTAACATTCAGGCCTGCAACCTCAAACTGAATTTTAAAGGTGAGGACCTTTCTGCTTTTTTGTAAACAATAATCAAGCCATAACTCCGTGTCTATTTGGAGGAAAACAGAGAACTAATGTAAGTACCTCTTTAACCTTCTTGTCCACTTAGTTTACTCTTCAGTTTGAGGATGATTTGGCTTCATTTCTCAGGCTCCTGATCGCAGAAGAGTTCAGTTTTGGGATGATTTGGCTTTATTTCCCAGGCTTCTGATAGCAGACGAGAGAGGCTACACTATTGTCTGGCTGGGATCTGATTTGTACTAGCAATATTCACAGCTCAGCCAAGGTGGCAGGAGGACCTGGTTGACTAGAAGTTATCATATTGCTCTCTACAAGACCAGGTGTTTGGTTAGCTAGTATTTGATTCCACCAACCAGCATTTACAGCAGAAAACAATTGTAATGGAAGATAAAAACCGGATCACTTTTATTTGTAGTCTCAGAACTTGAGAATATGAGTTGAAAAAAGTGGAAATGGATAAAATCTCACTGTGTCTTTTCTTTCACAGATTTCACAGAGAAATAGGAGATGGGAGAATCAGTCCAGCATCTGGTGTGACTGCAACTGAAGCAAAATTGGCAAACTTAGTTCAGTCTGGTGTCATTTCACACTCGGACTCATTCTAGTAAGCACCTGTCCTGTACATTTATTTTGTTTAATTTGTGAGCACTTTGTGAGTGTAAACTGCAGAAGTCACAGAAGTTTGTAAAATCACTTGTGATAGAAGAAAGGGATCCACAATTTGATGCTACCACATGGGCAGCTTCGGAGGTGTGTCAAGAAATCATGCATTAGAAATATTTGCATCTTTCCTTTATAGTTAGCCCACTGAAATGTAGATAAAATCCCTATGAATATCTGCATTGGGATAGGTGAAATGAACACCTGTTTCCTGCCTGCACCAAACCTGCAGTGTGAAAGAGTTGCTGAGAATTTGTGGACTCCATTGTGTGAAAGTGGCAGCATCACCAAGTTCATTTCAGGAAGGAAGTTTTGCATACACTTGCAAAGACAACCATCATTAGGCAGCTTTTATAGATCCTAGGTGTTAGGATACTAGGACGGATCTTTCTTTTTTGATTACTTTCAGTAGCTGTGCAGAGCCTCTTCCATCACTGTGCTCTGAATCCCTTACAGAGGCAGAAAAACCACAAGCAGTGATCAGTCAAAAAATCCTTAGAAATCCTTATCACCTTTGCATTCCTCCTGAAGCTCATGGATAAATGGTTTAAGGAACCAGGTGGAAATATCCCTTGTGGAAGAGAATCCATGGTAACTTAGAAACTTTGGCATCTGGCTGTCAGCTGGTGGGTGTCTGGCACTCTCCATTCATTGCCCACTGCTGCCCCTCAGTCACCAGAAGTGCTAACCCCTGGACCTCAGAATGATGCCTGCTCTCATCTTTTCAGAATGCTGTGTCCACCCTGCAGCTGGGGTTTGACAGTGTTAGCTAAAATTGAGTGTGGATCTTAGGCTATATTTTTTTGTTAGTGCTTCTTAACTGGAGATGGGGGGTGTTTCTCAGTGCAATAGTCTTTCTTCTGGAGGTGTCCTGGTTGCAGAGGACCTGTGCCGAATTTAATGCTTAGTTTGAAACATATTAGCAAGATGTCCTAAATGATTCATTACTGTGCTCAGCTGGTTGTTTGAGATCTCTCATATGCTGTTCATATAAGGCAGTATTTTTGTAAACTCCATTAAGCCATATGCCATTCCTGAACAGTGTGAGCTGGAGCTGGATGCTGGTAGAGGGAAGATTTCACTGCCCACTGACTAAGGTGAGTCCAGAGGACCATGTGACATCAAACTTAGAAGGAAAACAACAACAAGCAACCCAGAAAGTACCTGAGTTTGACCTTATATGGCCATGTCTGTAGACTTAACCTATGCGGTCAGATCTGTTGTGACAGAGCGGGGTTAACTGGAGTTTATATGTGTGAGTTAATTTGAATAAAACCAGATTTGCCTGTTACACCATATTGGTGCTTTCGATCTTTCTGGTCCCCTGCTGCGACAGGAAGGGATACAATTTTTCACATACTTGAAATGGAATTGGACCCTTTCTCCAAGTGATGGACTCTCCGGTTAAAGTAGTTCCATCTTTTCACTAACCTAGGCCTCATTTGTTTTCAGTGTGCATGAAATCATGCTTTCTTGGTATTGTTTTGTCTTTTTTACATGTTTCTCAGGAAAAACAGACAAATTTTAGGGAAGCAACTGAATGCAGGTAGGAATGGTTTTCTTTATCCAGAACCGTCTCTGTGAGGAGATTAGGATTTTAACTTCCTAGGAGTGTTTCCTTAAGTTCCCTTTTCCACAGTGCCTATAGGCTGAGTGCATTCAGAACATTTGTGTTTCTGTATAAGGGAAATTATGTGAAGTTACTGGATTATTTGAGAGGCAAGGAAATAATGAATTTTTCAGTTGATTTTACATTTTCAAGCCACAGCTGGAAAATCCTCCGTCATCCTCAGTGTGCCCAAAATACTGATGATCTGAAGACTAAAAACTTGAAAATCTTTTCCTTATTCTTAGGTCAGTCATGTTTGAGAATCTTGTCCCTTGTCTGAGGCAGTGTCATAGCTGTAGCTTCAAATATCCTGTGTCTTTAAGGGGAGTATTGGATTACCAGGTTTTATTTGTATTCCATTCTCAGTAGTTACACAGAACAGTTCCTGCCATCCATCTCTAAGAGAGAGATCTCAACACTCCAGGAATGAGTTTGCCATCTCTTGACAGTGCTTCAAATGCACAGAGGCATCAGCTTCATGCTGGTTATTAGTCACCAACTTATATTGTTTCAGCACAAATTTTCTTCCTCTTCAGCACTTTCTTGTAGGTTGGATTTATTTCAGATATGGAGGGTTTTATTGCCACCAGTGTTTTCACAGCAACAGATACCTTAACATCAGACTGCTCTTAATCCTTTCAGTTGAAAGCCCAGCTGCATCCAGCTTCTGTTTTTTCTGGCCATGGTAAGCCTGTGGATGGCTTGCACTAAGTCTCTGGGATTCTTTAGTCATTTCACCCATTTCACTAATGGACATTTCTGGGTGTTGTCCTCGATAGAGGGGAGTCACTCTGAGCTGGAACATAACAGATGATGGTTGGAAGAGACCCCACTTCCTGGTCCCACAGATACAATTGAAGTCTCTTCAAGACTGTGGGGTATGTTAAGCTGTCCTGGCAAATAGCTTAGAAATGTGCTCACAGAGAGGTTTCTTCTGTGTTCACTTCTGCAAATAGGTTCCTTTTTTGCATTGCTCATTGCAGACTGGGAACACAAGGCTCTGCTGCACCTGCTACAGTCCCATTTCAACAAGGCAATAACAGCTGTCTTCATTGTCATTAGTAGCTATAATTCTTCACTGCTTCTTTCTACCTCACTTTTCCTTTGGGTATATTTAAAGACCTCCATGTCTTGAAGATGGCTTTTCAGAACACTGTTGCATTATCAGTGGAGCAAAAGAGTGGTGTTGGAGTTTCTGTTCTGAAATATCTGTCTGTGGTATCTGCTATGATAAGCTGATGGGATGGATAAGATGGGTTGGCTAAGTACCCACACAGCCACTCACTCAGTCACCGCCAGGCAGGGCAGGGGAAAGAACAGGAAGAGTGAAAGTTAGAAAGATGTGCTGGTTTAAAGGTAAACCGGCAGGAGAAATGAACCTTACGCAAACAGGTTATAAATCAGAGTTACAATTTAATAACAGTATTACAATGAATGCAATGATACAAAGAGAAATTGGTTTTAACTCGCAAAACCCAAAAGTATAACCCAGCACCCCAGAGCACAAACAAAGTGGTGTTTGTTAGCCACTATAATGACCCACGTGGTTCCCGGGAGTCCAGAGTAAAAGGAAAGGAAAAACCTGTTGGTGCAGATGACGGTCGCAGCCTGGTCAAGGTTCTAGTCCTCCCCTGGATCCAATGAGTGGTACTAGAAGTCTCCAAACCCCAAGATATTATATAGCTTCTAGTTCAAGTGGGAACACCCAGTACCTCCCCCAGGATGGAGATTTCCACAATGGGTGATCTCACTCTGTGAGTCATGGGATACTCTTGGAATCATTGATGGCCTATTACCAGACATGACCCCTCAGGCTGGGTGTGGAAGTGCTTAACGGCTCCCCAGGAGGGGAGTTATCACAGCTCTTATCTCACAGGCTTCTTTAACACCCAGCTTACATTCTGAGAGGTTGGGTGTGCCCTGGGCAGCTGCTGCAAATGGTCCATTGTTAACAGTTAATGAGAAATGTTATAGAGGGTGTAGAATACACAGCTTTGGTCACACCTACACAGTGATAAACTGGTCCTAGCTGCTGAACTAGGACAAAAACACTTGGGTTGAAGTAAGGATGTTTAATAAGTGAAGGAAGAAGTGCAAAGTGATGCAAAGGCAATCACTCAACACGTCCCACAGGCAGACTGATACCCAGCCTGTCCCTGAGCAACAGCTGCAATGACTGTCTTGGAAGACAATACCATTCCCAATTTTTATTGCTGAGCATGATATTGTATTGCGGGGGAGGGGGGAATAACCCTTTGGCCAGTTTGGTCAGCTGTTCTGGCACTATCCCCTCCCATCTTCTTGATAGGACAAGGGGTAATTGCTTTAAACTGAAAGAGGGTATGTTTATAATAACTATTACTAAGAAATTCGTTACTGTGAGGGTGGTGAGACACTGGAACAAGTTGCCCAGAAAAGTTGTGTATGCCTCATCTCTGGAATTGTTCAAGGCCAAGTTGGATAGGGCTTCAAGCTACCTCATCTGGTGAAAGGTGTTCCTGCCCATGGCAGGGGGTTGGAACTAGATGATCTTTAAGCCCCTTCCAACCCAAACTATTCTATGGTTCTTGTGCCCACCCTCCCTGTAGGGGTGACAGTGTGTGTGTGTGTAATTCTCCTGGGGTCTGAGGTGACTGATGAGTGCATCCTTAAGGAGCAGAGAGCCACCTGTAGAATGTGAGATGCCTTGTAACCAGTAGAATCTTTCCGTGTATGTGAGGTGAACTACTGGCCAATAGTGTGCAGACATGTTATATACAGGAGTGGATAAAAGTGAAGCTGTTACTAAAAATAAAGTCCTTTGTCTTTGGTGAAGCTTTCTGATCACACTGCAGCCTGAGTTGTCTCTGCCTCCTCTGACCGCTGCTAAGCTAACCTACTTTACCCTGACAAAGGGTGACCCCAATACCTCCCCAGCCTACTCACTGGAGAGCATCAGTGTGAGGAAAAGAGAAAGCCGTTATGCAGGCAAGCACTGTTTGGCAATAGCCAGAAGACTGATGTGTTATCAACTACACTATTTTATTCACAAATCCAAAATTCAGCAACTTACGGGCTTCCATGAAGATAACCCAATTCCAACCAGACTCAGCACAACAGAGCTTCTTTACACTAATTCACAGTAGATCAGAAATTGAGGGTAGTTTCATAGATGGCATAAGGATCCCAATGACTCAGTGGCAGTTGAACTTTTTCTCCCTTCCCATCACATGTTCCACATCTCCTTTCTTTGTCAGCACTAGGAATCAAGTAGTCTTACAAAAACTGAGTTTTCAGCACCTCCTCAATAGTGAGTCAAAGCTGTTATGTAGGCAGGGAGCTGGGAATAGCTGGCTGGGGAAAAAGACAGAAGTGACCTTTCTGGAACAGACGTGTCAGTTTGTGACGTAGCTGGATGGTTGTTATACTGTGGCTGTACTTCTTCATTCTTCCTAATTAATCCCCTCACCCCCACTTCCTTCCTCCTACGTGACTGTTATCACTATATGGCCTGTAGCTCCTATTTCAGCGTCAGAGCAATTAGCTAGAGAAACCTGTATCTGAAAAAAAGTATCAAATGGTTTGGTTCTCTGAAGCTGTGATGCATGAATCTCTTATTAACAGTTAATTAGAAAGAGAAACAGAATATTTAAGGTATGCTATAGAATTAGATATAAAAGTTTCTCATATATTACATATTTCAATGCAATATGACTAGAGGAGATTAATTTTGTACTTAGTGTGTTTTTTCTTAGGGGCTCTTTCCACAGATCATTAGAATGTGATACACATTGTTTGATGTTTTGAAAATTTTTTGTTGGTTTTTGGGTTTTTGTTGTTGGTTTTTATTTTGTTTTTGTTAAATCTGAAATGTGTAACATGTGGGAGGGTTTCCATGTTAAGGTGTGCAGAAAACGCGGAGGTAGTTTTGGAATGTCCTTGCCACTAGATGGCAGGTTGCCCTTTGGATAAAGGAAGCACTAGGCTGTGCTCAACGCTAGTTTGCTCTCAGTTTGGCAAACTTCTAAACTTCTCATTGAGCTTAATGAGAGGTTTGCTGGAGTGAGGAGCGAGTGCGGTGCTGGAGAGAACTCTAATTATGTTATGACCCTTTGACAGCACTGATAGGCAGTTTTAAATTTTCTCCAGTACAATGGATACCTTAATTGAATTCCACAGAACTTGACATAATAAGATAACAAAGAAAAGCTGTGTTTTAACCACAATTAAACCACAAATTAGTGAATATGTTGGGGAAATCTCTACCTCTTGTGCACGTGCTGCATTTGCTGTGCCAAGTTCTGAAGTACTCAGTCCTTGAAGTGAATTGGAAAATGGAGAATGGCCCGAGTTGTGATCTTGGAATCTGGCTTTAGACTGACAGTTTGCTGCAGGTGGAAAATCCAGTTAGCTTCAGAAGAGTTAAGAGCTCTAATTTTCACTCTTTCACACCAATTTGATCTCGGTGTAATCCTAATAAACTGAACTGAGTGAAACATGTGTAATGGTGCTAAGAAACCATAAAGATATTTATGTTTAGACTGGAGTTATTATAGTATTCAGAATATTAAGATGAGGAATTTTTGCACATTTACTATCCCAAATATAAATCTGCACCTGGGGAAGGTGGGTGTAACACCCCTCCGTTCTCAAATGAAGCATTCAGCTTTGGCAAATGAAAATGACCACACTAAGATCAGGTCCACATCACTGAGTCTGTGAGCTAATGAGGGACAAAGGTAAAAGATGTACCAAACTGGGTGCTTTGTCATGGTTTTTGTAGAATTACATGAAAACTTGTAGGGAAATTCTCAAAAGTTGATAGAAAGCTTATTTTTAAATTAGTTGACTCATTTGATAAGTATAATGACAAGTTAGCATTGATTTTGCCAGGGTTTGTGATCCTCTTAACACAATTGCTAAAACCACAAAAAAATTAACAAAAATCATAGCATTTCCAAGTTTATATGTTGTGATGTTTGATCAGTTTCTCTTTTTCTGCAATAGTTTTTTATCCTTTATTTTAAAAAAATGACTGAAAAATATTTTAAATTAGTTTACTTATAAAAAGAATGTGGTTGACAAAACGAAACATTTACGTTCAGTGAACCAAATACTTTGTGAAATGCTGTTTCAGGGAGACATTGTTCAACACATTAACTAGTGCAAAAGATATTTTTCAGATGGTGTATGGTGAGACACATTGTGCAATTTTTTAATCCCATTTTCAGAAGGTACTTGTAATATTTGCCACTGGCTAAGCTTTGTTACAAATGACACTGCTTAAGCCTGTTGGATTATGACTTGGATCCTTTGGCTATAATGAAATATAGGAAGTCTTTTGCCAAGTTTTGCCCACACTCAGTTTGAGAACAGTCTATATCTGCTTTCACAGGAAAAAGGTATCAGCTTTCCTAGCCTGTTACTCAAGAGCATCTCTGTCTTGAGGCTGCCTGCACCACACATACACTACTCATATACTACTTTGTGTGCTCTTGGCCTTCTTGTCTGTTTTACTCATCTGTGTGCAAGGGCAGATTTTAGAGCAGAGTGATCTAACTGGTGGGCTTCCAATCACATCTGAACTGGAGTTGAACATGTGTTTTTCCAGAGTATCAGACGTGAGGTCTCTCTTTTAACATCCTTGCTATATTTTTAACACCCTTGTGGGCATGGGGGAGCAGCTGCCGTGTGCAGATCTGAGCTGTGAGGAAAGCAGGCAGTGCTGGCAAAGCTGCAGCTGGTGCACTGCTTGTTGCTGAGAGGTGCCTGGTGGAATTGCCCAGACAGCCTGAGTCAGAATGAATTGAGTCCCAACCACTTCATTACATATAATGTACCATTTCTGGTTTGCTGTAGTACAAGTGCCTCCAAGTCAGTTAGGTCATTTTTTAAGTTCTTTTTCAGCAAAAACATCCTGTGTGGGTGAAAAGCTCTTCTTTTAGATATCACTCTGTTTTGTTTCATAATAAAGACTCTCTTTTGCCACCTGCACTCTATGAACAGCTTCCTTTGTCTGTGTCTACATCTAACTTCAGAAATCTGCTCTAACAGCTCCAGCATCTCTTTGGAGTTGAGAAATGGCAACTTTTGTACCCTCCAGGTACCAAACACTGCAAGTCTTGCATTACAAAGCTGCTTCTGAAAGAAATCCTTTACAGTGAGAAGTAATCCATTATTTTGTTTGATAGTTTTTTCCCCAGCCTGGATTTTTTTCACCCATGCTTTATAGGTTGGCATTGTTCCTAGGATCAGCCAAAACAGTTCACACCCTCTGTTGCATGTAATATTAACAGTCCAGAAGAAGAGCTGAAGTTTACATCATCCTCCTTCATACATCTCACAGAGGTGATGGGAGGCTGCTGGGAAACTCTTGGATAACAGATGTTCTCAAGCCCCAGTGACATGAAAGCTAGACCTGGACACAGGGTAAGACAGCCCTGAAAGTATTTTTGGAGGACACAGCAATACCCCTGCATGATGTCCTTGCTTCTGACATTCTCTATGAGCTTAGAACCCAGAGGAAGATATCTCTGATAACACTTGATCATATATTTTGGCAGAATCCCCAAGAGGTCTGTCAATATGATTTTTTACTTGTTACCTGCTGTTGAAGTAGTGGCAAGGAGATGGAACAAAGGTCTTGCACTTCCCAGAATTGATGAGAAATTCTTACTGCAGCCAATCCTTACAGTGCTGCTGTGGGTGTCTGTTTTACCATGCAAAGCTATTTAGTGGTCAAGGGCAGTTACTTTTTCCATTTTCATTTTCTCCCAGTTGTTTCTGCTACTTAGCAGCAAGGGAGGCTGCTGCTGTGGCACATTAATACAGACACAGATCGTGATAGCTTGCAGTGTTTTAACCACTGCTTCACCTAAGCCTCCTCTAAGCAAGAGTTTTACAGTGCTACAAAAGCATGTGGTATCATTAAAATAGTTTAGCCTGAGGGGAAGATGCACATAACTGCAATCTGGGAGATTCCTTTGATAAAGGTAGAAAGGTATTGGATTAAGGGGTGGTTTATGATGCATGGCATGCGAGTTCTTGAGACATGGTTTTACTTCCTACTGTTGTGTGACTGTGGACAATGCATCCCTTTTCCCTTCTATAGCAGGCAGAGGCCAGTAACTGTAAAATCCATCAGTTTGTGAAGGGTACCAGTTCCAGGGGATGACAGAAAGTCATACAACTATGTAGACATGCTGAACAACCTGGTTTAATCATATAGGAAGTAGAATAAGATACATGAGGGAAAGATCACACAGTGACCTTGACAATTCAACAAAACACTGTACTTATACCATATACTGCATTACTTGCTCTTAATAACAGACATTTTTGACATGATATACAGTTGCTTATACTTTCTCACAATATATGTAGGGAATAATAACAAGGGAGTATTTTCTCTTTGTTTCTTGGTTTTTTACATCAGCAATGTCAGAGCCTTTTCCTTGAGTTGTTACTGAGGGGCTAAGTAGGAGAGTTGTGAGACTGTGGAGACCTTGGCTTGCAAGTGATCCAGAGCCTAAAATATGGTGGCCTGTGCAAACCCTCTTGCCAAACTCTGTCCCCTCCCCTCACCATCCCAGTGCTGTTGTGTGCTTACCTAAATGTTTCACCTCTTTTTTTTTTTATAGGGAAAATAAAAGGAGGCAGGCACTTCTGGTGCTACCTTTCCTTTTCACACTGCTCTCATGAATTTTCCTTGATTTGATTTTATTTAAATTGCAAGAGACTTTTGGGCCAAAATTTGTAGGGCCTCCCACTGGGAGGAGATCAGGCTCTGAGTAGCCTATGATATGATCCAATAACCCTGGTGGTTATTCCAGCAGGGTCTGAATGGCAGGATAAAATTAAGAACTGGAAGACTTCGTGGCTGTAGGAACACTATGTTGCCTGGAGCACTAGGTTAAGCCCTACTTTGCTACTGAAGTGTACATCATCCTGGCTGATGCTTTGATGGAGAAATTATGATAGAACAAAAAAATATTTGTGTTGTATTGCTGCTTGCCTAAGTGGCTAAAGGATCTAGCTTTTGAATTAAGCATGCTCTGAAACAGCGTTCTGGTATGTAAATTTAAGTGCCAAGAATGGAGAGGCCTGGTTAATGTGAAATGCTGGGGATTAATGTCCCACAAGAAGGATGTTATTACAATATCGTGAACTAATGGTGACTTGGAGTTGCATTGCAGTACCTGACTTATTTGAAGCATTACAAACCAGAGGGGTAACAGCATACAAGGAAAGAATGAGTAGGAGACAAGCTAGTTAATTTTCCTTTCCCTCCCTCTAAATTTTGCAGGTCAGTTTTTCCAGGTAGTGTTTTACGCAGAGATTGCAGTGGTTCAGCTCTCTAAGCCTCATTTTAGTGTTATATCTCTCCTTCAAGAAAGGTGCCTGCCAGATGAAGACTGGTGAGATAGATCTTGGTTTTCCTTGAAAGTGATGAGAGAATTGAAGAGCGAAATAGACACCAACACCACAGATAAGGACGCAAAAGTACTTGTTGTGTTTTTATCATGAGAGGTGGGAAAAGGAAGGTTTTCTGGAGGGAAGTGGAATTTGTGATTTATGCCAATAAAATATAATTTCAGATTCCTTGAAGTCCATTTTTAAATTCTCTTTTCATAAATATTTATATACTTGCCCGGCTTGTTGTTGCTGATCCCTTAAAAATGGCAAACAAGAAAGATTGCTTCTGATTCCTTTGTGACATTGATTCATTAATGTTGATTTCACAGACAAGATGCTTGGTGATCTCTTATAAAATGCACAAGAAGCTCTGAGGAGAGGCCATGTTTTTTGTAAGCAAATGCAGCATGTAGTTAATTCATGCTCTGCCTGTCACCAGAAACGATGATTTCTACACACATGTTTGCACTTAGGAACTGTATGATCATACACCCCACAACTGCCTGCTGTTTCTCAACAACTACAAGTATCTCTGCCCAGCCCTTGTTCCTGGGACAGATCTGAGGTCACACTGCTGGAATAATCCCCTTAGCTTATCTTTCTGGCTATATCAAGCCCTGTTTGAAAATTCCTCCCACTTACTTCTTCTTACAATCACATCACTATAAACGTCTCATTCTTGCTTGATATGCCCATCAGAATTTTAGACTTGCTTATCCCTCTGGTGTGGCCTGCTTTCTTATTTGCCTTGCCATCTCTGCTCCTGTAGCATCCTAGTCTTGACACGTTGTTAAGTTCTTTGAGTCTGCTTTCTGTGCTTCTTCCCAATTGCTTGCTTGCAGAGGATGTTTTTGCATCTTCTCTTTTCCACTAATGACCTTTAAAAAACATGCTGTTAGGTTGGTACCCAGCAGTGGTGTCTTTATAGATCATTAAAAGACACTTCAATAACTGACTGAAACACTTACTGAATTTGTGAATGTACCTTATCTTCCTCTCTGTATGTCTCTTTGATGTAAGAGCTGAGAGGTAAGAACTTCTGCTCTTTGGGGATATTGCAGATATTAAATATAGGATAAAATGAAAATGACAATTTATCAGTTTGCATGTGCAAATGTAGGTATTGGTACAATAAACCACATGTGACTTTTTGCAGGTGTTTCCTTTGCCAGGGTTCTGGGCTTCTTGCCAAAGCGTTTTCTCTCAACGTCACTGTTAACCAGTCCCTCGTGTTTTGCATCAGCTTCTGTATCAATAGGCTTAGCCCTCCAGTTAATAGATATCTTTTTCTCAAGCCCTGCCCATTGCACCTGCTTTTGAAAATGTGCCCTGGAGAACCCAGTGATTCATCTGTTGTGTGCTGTTGCTGTTTGATTAAATCATTGCTTAGTTTCAGGTGGCTGCATTTGTGTGCTGGAGCACTTGTTTCTCCTGTTTACTTCTTTTGTACATTAGGGAAGTGTTTGTAAAGCTTGAGGGGAAGTTCAGAATGAAAGGTACAATATCAGTGTTTGGGATAACAAATGGTATAGGCCATACACTCTCTTCATTCAATGCTTTTTCTGTTTCCACACCAGTGAGCAGGGTGGATGTAATGTAGTCACAGCATGTTTCCAGAAATCCTGAGATCAGTAATGTAAAATAGGTCTTTGGAATTTTAATAATGGAGAAAATGTCAGTATGCAAAGTTGGTGCAGCCTTGTTCCTCCCTTCCCCCAGTTTCACTCCTTTAGACCAGCCTATGTATTTTCCAACCTTGCCGATACAGTATAAGGTGGGGAGAGGAAACCCTTGAGGATCTTGCATCAATTTCCCTCCTATCCTGGTAGGACTGACCACCCTGTGGAGTAAATGTATACAGGCGTGCTTTCAGACCAGACTTTAGAATCAGCTCTTGTCTCCCTGGATGTGTTTGGGAAGCTTGGGGACCTTCAACACTGAAATGACTTTTAACACATCCTGAGAGGGACTGTGGCACCCAGAGATCCCTGGGTTGTTTCCAGGCATCTGTTTTTCCCCAGCCACATTCAGGAACTGGTTGTGTGTCACTGGCAATGCTTCAATCATAACAGTTTGAAGGCTGGTGAACAACAAAGTGTTGAAGAGAACTTTTTTCTGACCCATCTTCCTTGTAGAATGGCATTATTTATTTAGCTCATATTTGTGCACTGTCAGGTATGTGTCTGGGGTTTCAGATATCAGCTGTCCTCGTCAGGTATCCCAGACCACAGTTACAGGCTAATGCTGGAAATGGGAAATTATAGAGAGGAAAGAGGTAGTTAATTTTTTCCATGTGAATATAAACATGTCCATCTTGGCAGTTTACAGTTAAGTAACTTCCTTGAGCATTAAACTTAGTCAACTCTTTTTTCGTTTTATAGTCTCTTAATGTAGCTGGACATGGAAGGTAGTTCGAGACATTCTTTGTAAGAAAGAAGTATGTTCAGAAGACCTTGTTGTCATTACTGCAGTGACCTGGTTCACTCCAGGTTAGAGATCTGCCTTTCTAGTTCAGGCTACCATCTAATAATGAGTTATCAGCCTCCTTAAGTGAAATTAACTGAGCAGTTATTCAGAACTACACTGAACCTATAGAATAAGAAATATTCTCAGTAACACATGATGTTCAGGTTGGGTTCAGTACCAAGAAAGCTGGAGAATTGGAAAGTCCTTACTCATTTGCCTATTAAGGCATTTTGTTGTTTGTTTGTTTTCCATTTGCTTACCAGAAGGGAAGATTTTTTCCCCCACTCATTTTGCATCAAAAATCTCTTCTTCGTCAACAACAAAAATGTCTGTGGTTTTTTTCATACACCTATATTGGAGCACCTTTCTTTTGCTATGGAGAGGGGACAAAATAAGTGAGAGCCTGCAGGGAAGTCTGCCTAATTAGTGGTTGAAAGATTATTTCTTTGCAACTGAGGGTGCTGAAGTCATCTGTGTGTGAATTTCTGTCTCCTTCTAGGCTTTACAAAAATTCTTGTACCAAAGCAAATGAAGTTACCAGAGAAGTAGGGCCTCCCTTCAGTAATTATTTAGTCTTACTCTAAGAGAGGAAAAAATGGATAATAAACATTAAGACGTAACTTCCAATCCCAAGAGCCTGTTTTCCTCTCTTTATTCCTGCCTTTTAGATCACAGCAATTCTTTGTCTTTAAATACAGAACACTGTTCTAAAAGGCTCATTTTGCTTTTTGAACAGTTTGTGGCTTTGTTGCTCTCTGGCCTATTTGAAGACAGTGATGATGAACATGAAAAGCCATTTTCTTTCTCTCAGACACATATGATTGTTATACAAAACCATAAATGTGGCAGTTGATGTAGTTCTTTTTCTTCCTTGTATCTCATGTGTTACTTTACATGGAACCTGTTTAGCTTTCTTTGTGACTGTGATTACACTCACAGAAGTAATAAATGATTAAACAATATATCTGTTTCAGGTGCAGAGCCAGAAATCGGCCAATTTACCTATCCTGGTTTTCAACCTAGACTCCCCACTGCTTGCCTTTTATACAGCCTAAACTCCCTTCCGGGATAGCAGCACTTGATGCAAGCAATGGACAGAAGGATTAGGAGATAGCAACAATCAGGAGATTTTGTTTAACTGATCATGTAAGGAAATGGATTTTGCCCATATGCAAATAGCTAGTCTTCAAATGACCTGTGCAACAGTATGCAGCTCAGAATAGTTATGGATTCCTGGAAAATTGTTCTTGCTGACACTCCCCAGCCAATTCAGGTTTTACATTCTTCATAGGTAAAAAATGCCACACGTTTGAATTGTTTCTGTATGATTTTATGTGTATTGACTGAACTCAAGCTTCCCTAAAGGCACGTGTCTCAATGAAAAGTGAGTGTAGATAAGTGAAGTGGAAAGCCAGTAAAATAAGGTACTGACAGCTGAGGGCAAAAGCAAAAGCAGCTGTATCTGCCCTCGTCTGCAGAGTTCCTCAGAAATAAAGCAGAGTAAAGGATTCTACAGAATGAGTTTTTCTCCATGCTCCAAACTTCTGAGTCAAAATTCCCCAAATAAGTTAAGGACTAACAGGAAGGTTTCTTGAGTTATATAAAATGGGAAAGCATGATGATGAAACCAAAACAACAAATAAATACTTCATTTATTTTGTATACACTTTACTTACCTCGTCAAAATATATCCCCCCAAAAGTCAGCTGAGTTTTATCAGCTTTGCAAAACGATGAATGAATGCCTTGTTCTTTATTATTGCTTAAGTCATTCCTCTTTATGCCAGTATTTCAAGGATTATGTTTTGATTGTTCTGAAGAGGTGAAAACACTTTCTTGCTGATGAATAAACACTGCCACTTTTAAATATTTGTATGCAAAATGTCTTTAAAGCCATTATGAAATGCCTTCCAAAAGCACTAAGAAGCTGTTTCCCAAAAAGACAGTTTTTCTCTACATTTTCTTTCATGCTAAACAGTCCAAATGAAAAGGCTTTCAGAGTTAACTAGTTAAAGCAATACCAGTGTTTTAGTGTAATGAATAACTTTTTATAGAGGACAATTGCACACAGTTCAATATCCTAGTATTTCTATTTCTGTGCCCCACCAATGCTGGGATTCTAGGGTAGAATTTCTTTCTTTGAGAAAGCTGAAGCGATCAAAACCCTGATTAACCTCTGATATTCACGTGGTGCTCTTGATCTTGAGGACCGAAGCACTAACAAAGAGTTAATGGCAGCCATATGCTCAGGGTATTGTGGGTACTGTTGACCCAAATGTGAACTCCGCAAGTGAGTGCTGCTAACTCCTGTTTGTTTCAGGTTTGGTGTGGAGATTACTGATGAAGAGTTTGAGCTGCTACTTGACAGAATCCCCCTTGATGAAGATGGAAATGTCAGATACTCCCAGTTCATGCCCAGGTTTGATTTCTGGTATGCAGTGTATGCATTGGATTTCTCATTTGTGAGTAGAATTATTTTCAATCTAAAAAGCTTACATAAGATTTCCAGACTGATTCTCATTTCTTAACTGAGTTCCTTTTTGACTTGTTTCTTGCACAGAGTGTGCTGATTACATTTAAAATTAGCTGATGTTGTGGGTGTATGCTGTTTGTAATTGAGTTGCTCTTTACATGCTATTTACATATTTTAGAAGAAAGACTTCAAAGATATATAACAAACCCTCATGCTTTCTGCAGGCTGGAAAATATGTCAGATCTCTCTATAAAAGCTAATTATTTCCAGAAAATAGTAATAAATGTACTTAGTATCTCTCTGAGAACTTGAAGCATTTATAGGCCCTATATGTAGTCTGCAGTATTTTTGAGATGGTGATAGTGTTTATTAGAAGTCCTACTCAGCCTCCAAGGCCTCCCTGTGAATTAGTTTGATTAAAAGAAAGAAGCACTGGGCTAGATAGAGATATTCTATAATTTTCCAAAAATTAGGACTCGATCCCCAAAACTGTCATGCCAATAGCAGGGCGGAAGCTCATGTAATTGCTGAGATGAATGAAAGACTTATGGAATCTGGGACTGGAGAAAGCCATTCCACCCATGAAACCCAGAGAAGTGAGTTCCAGCACTTTCCCATACACTTGCATGTACCCATAAAAGTTAGACTGCTTGAACAGCTATTTATTTTGAATTATTGAGCAGGTAAGGGTATATCTAGTTTGCACACACACAGAAGGGGTAGGTAGAAGTCTGAGTTCACTATACGGAAACCACATGGGGTCCCTTCCTGCACTTCAGGTAGCAAACTAATTAAGTATTGCAAAACTTGATGCATTTGCTTCCTCCTTCCCATTCCATTTATTGCTCTTCCGCTCTATCTGTTCTTGTCTTCTTGCTTCAGGAACCTTTGGGGCTTAATTCATATGTCTACACAGTCACACACAAGGCTGTTGGACACAGGATTCATGAGATACAGGTGACCTTCTGGAATGGTATCTCCAAGACAATCTCCAAATGTGTCTCAAATGACTCTTGAGTGCATTTGGGTGGGCTCCTGTTCCTCACATACTTTTACTGCCAAGGCCTCTACTCTCTTTCCTTCTGTTTAGCCCTCTGGCTGGGTTGCAGCTTGCATGAATTTCTGTGGCATGTCTTAGCTCCAGGAGTATTCTCTGGTTGTCCTGTGGTAAAGGTTTAAAGAGGAGACAGAGGATAAAGACCACCTAGCAAAGCTTTGAGACCAACCTTTGAAAACCCAAAAGCATGCAAAATAAAATACACAAAGATGTGCAACACTGGACCCTACCTCCTTCCTCTTGCTGTGCACTCAGCTGTGCTTTGTCTTAATTGCAGGAGAAAGAGATCTGTTAGGTTAGAAGTTCAGAATAAGAGAGGGGAGGGGGTTTTAGGAACTAAAGTTACAGCCTGGCTTTTGTTACACCTGAAAGAATAGAACCTGATCATGCAGTGGTAAAATTTATTTTAACTGAAGTAAAACTTCAGAATTCACTAAATCTTGAAATTTCAAAGATTATTATCATCCTTATGCCTGTTGTTTAGAAATAATGTTTATACAAAAATCTTTATACCTTCAGTGGCATAATTCTGTACTTGAATGTGATCCAAACAAATAATTATGTATGCTTACTGGGGCTATTTTTTCTCAGGATGAGTGGGAGGAAGTGCATAGGCCCCACAGCATAGCTTAGGTAATAGTTTTTTATTTGCTTTATTGTGGGAACCAGAGGCCAGATGCTTCTCTCAGATTACTTGTATATTAATATGAGGTAACTTTGTTTACTCTGGTGCAAAACTAGAGTGTAACTGGGGTTGCAGTGTAGGATGAGATATAATTTTCACTTTCATCACCCATTCCCCCATCTTTCCTCCTATAAAGCCAAATCTTTCTTGCAGACATTGTGCCAGATTCTCTACTGTATGTAGTGGGTTGGCCCCAGCCAGCAGCCAAACTCTCACTCAGTGGGATGCTGGGAGAAAGTAGGAGGAAATAGGAAAGAGGAGTAGAAAAGAGAAAGCCTGTAGGTTGGACTACAGACAGGGAAATCACTTACCAGTTTCCATTGTGGGCAAAACAGATTTGGCTTGGAGAAAATTAATGTCATTTATTGCCTTTTCATATATATGAATATATGTGTGTGTGTGTGTGTGCATATATATATATTTAAAATTACTAATTTAGGAATTAAAAATACCAATATTAAGATACATAGGGAAAAGACCTCTCTCCTCCATCTTTCCCAGGATCGACTTCACTCCTTCACTCCAGACTCTTCTCCTCATTACCACCATCAGTTACACTCAGTCTCTTTCAATAAGGAAGCCAGTGGAGCAATGTAGTGTGGGGAGTGGGTTATAGTCAGAATGTATTTTCTCTCCGCTGTTCCTTCCATCCGCTGTTTTCTTCTGTTCTGTCATGGGACTTCCATGGCCTGCTGTCCATCTCAGGGTGGAGGAGGGCCTGTTCTGGAAGGCAGAAGCAGTGCAATGTGCCTGAAGTAGCTGAGTTGATTTACATCTCCTGAAGCTCTGAGATGGTGAAAATGCTTTCTTCCTACTTGATGCAGCTTGTTGATGCAGCTTGAGCTTAGAGGACCTGACCAGAGACAGCCTCCACACACTCCTGCAGAGAGCTATCCTTGTGAGTGTGCCTGTCTACACATGGAGAGAGGGCTTCTTTTCAATGGACTTTTGGCATCTAGTTTACTAGGGAGAAATAAAAAGGTCTCCACTGGTATAAGTTAAGACCACATCTAGACCATAGTTTGCACAATTTTCAGCATGCCCTGAAGTCACAGCTGCAGCTGCTCCATATCAGGAATGAGTCTGGAATATGTTGTGGTTCCTTTCTGGTCTTCCTCCTGACAGCACAGTGTGGAGGAAGGTGATGCATTGTCAAGACCTATGGACGTAGGATGTAACCTCAGTAGGCAACCAGGCCAGGAGTCTGGAGCTGCTCCTGGGTGTCTCAGTTTAGACATAATTTCAGAGTGTTTCTAACTTTCACAGACCTTTCTCACTCATTTTGTCTTAGGAAAGGAAAAAACTTTCTTCTTCATTTTTTTCATAATTGTTCATCTTTAAGTAACTTCTATGTAACAGGAAGTTAAAAGAAACATTTAGGAAAATCTAAGATCTCATTAGAATGGCAATGAAGAGGTTTCATTTGCAGAATTAGCATTTTAATTGTGAATTCATTTCTCTATAAATTAAATATATTCTTTATCTTCAAATAAGGTGTTACTTTGGTTGGAAAAGAGTATACCAGAAGATCTGAACCTGGCTGAAAAATGTCTCTGCACTGGCTTGTGATGGTTTCTCCTTTTCCACAGTCATCTGTCTCCCTCATCCTTCCCTGATTATCCAGCCAGATATGACTGAGACACAGACTCAGCATCATGTATTCATTCCCAGTCTCATGGATAGTAACTGGAGGATAACCTAATGTCCCAGTTTTGGCTGGGATAGAGTTAATTTGTTTCCTAGTAGCTGGTACAGTGCTATGTTTTGGATTCAGTATGAGAATAATGTTGATAACACACTGATGTTTGGTTGCTGCTGAATAGTACTTACCCCAGGTCAAGGACTTTTCAGTGTCCCATGCTCTGCCAGCAAGGAAGTGCACAAGAAACTGTGAGCTGGCCAGGACAGCTGACCTGAACTGGCCAAAGGGATATTCCCTACCACAGAATGTCATGCTCAGTATATGAACTGGGGGGGAGTTAACTGGGAGCTGCCAGTGGCTGCTCAGGTTTAGGCTGGGCAATGGTCAGCAGGTGGTGAGCAACTGTATTGTGCATCTCTTGTCTGTCTTGGGATTTATTCTCCCTTTCTTTTTGTTGTCTTCTTTTTCACTGCAGTTGTATTTTATTATTGCTGTTATTGTTATTAGATTTAATTTATTTTTTCCCAATTATTAAACTGTTCTTAAATCATGGATTTTCTCTTTTTCTGATTCTCCTCCCCCTCCCACTGTTGGATGTGTGAGTGAGTAGCTGCATGGTACTTAATTGCTGTCTCAGCTTAAACCGTGATTAGAGAACCGCATTGACTGGAAGCAGAAGATAGTTTGTGAGCCTGAGGGAATATAAACAGTAAGGGTTAACATGGAAACTTTTGTCCACCATCATAAATAGCAGGAAGAGTAAAATCTAACTTGTTTTCCTATTATGGTATTTCATACTGGCAAGGATGATAAGTGGATTAATAAAGAAAAAAGTTATTAAGAATCTGCCTTGGGGATACTAGCCATAAGTGAGACAAGGTTTCTAAGAAAAGGTAGTATTTTGTAGATAGACCATGTCATGATTACCTTCATGCTGTAATATGTGGGCATCTGATATTAATCATGGACACTTTAGACTTTAATTAGCCATGTTATAGTGGCATTTACTGCTCCTAGACTCCAACAGAAGGAAGCTACCCAGAAAGTAAATACATCAGTGGCCTGGCTCCTGCTACACAATCTACAAATTGGTGGTTATTGTGGTAGCAGGATATTTGCATACACTAAATAGAAAAGAGATGTTATGGCAGAATTAAGACACTGCTTACAGTGTTCCTGCCTTCAGCCTCTTTTCCCTCACAGTATATTCATAGAAGGAAAGATTTAGATTGGTTCAGTTTTCTTGATTTATTTTTTAATGATGGTACTTTTGATCCCTTGCCTCCTACAATGGAACTTTGTTGCCATGCTTGCCTTGTGAATGGCACAACTGAACTTCAGTATTTGAAGGAATATTATGCTGTGTTCATTCCCTGTACAGTACCTGCAGGAATAAATTGTGTGGTTTGAGAAGTGTTCAATATACACCCTGATGTCAGTGAAAAACTGTGCTTAAACCCTCTCCCAAACTTCATCTTTTCAGATTGAGCAGCTACATAGGAAATGCTTTTGAAAATCCTAAGTAATTTTCCTTGGCAAATTTATTTATTGCTATTCTATAAGAAGAGGAAATTACAGTGCTAAAATATTTTGTGAGTTATTCTCCCAGCTGACAGCTTCATTAGGGATCACTGACACCAAGTCACCTGGGTGAAAAGCAGACAGCCATATGACTCTTCAGAAAAGTTATCTTGCCTTGCAGACAACCTTTTTACAAGCTAAATGTGTTTGATGGTGCTGATTGGGAAGTTACAGTGTCACCTATAGACGCCAGTGAGCTAGGCATGGTTCAGACCTAGAAAGGTATAATAGTCTGCGCTGCAGAGCAAATACATGATAGCTATGCCCATATGAGGCAGTTAAATGCCCCCCTGATGCCCGATACTGTCAGACCTCAGAAGCTAAGCAGGGTCAGGCCTGGTTAGTACTTGGATGGGAGACCTCCTGGTAATACCGGGGGCTGTAGGTTCTAGTCCCGAGGACTTCACTGTCACCATCCAAGCTCTCTCGGCCATGGCAGATGAACCTTAGGACTTAAATGGTGGGGCCAATTCTGCACATGCTGTGCCTCACCTAAAAAAAATATCCACTGCACAGGCTTGAAGGACACACCCACGTGGGTAGAGCCCTTCCCAAATCTTCGTTCACAAAGCCTAGCCATGATGATGATGATGCCTGTGTAGTTTGCTGTATCATTTATAGAGTTACACTGATAGCTACAACCTGTGCTCTATTTCAGAGAGTTTGTGACAACTAGCAGGATGAAGGATGAGTGTTACCTTTCAGTGCTACATCTGATAAGAAGCTAAGAAAAGAGGTCAGCTACAAGTTAAAACTTAGTCCCATCCTTCCAAACCACTTATGTGCCCTTCAATCTCCTATGCTTTAAAAGTAACCTTGTTTTCCCTGTTGTCTCCCTAAATCCAAAGTGTATGTGGGAGGTAGCATTCTGATCTTCTGATTGCCAGTCATTCTCTCACACATAGATTTTTTATTCCTGACAGGCTGCCAGAAGACACAGGCCCTAGCGACAGTACCCAGTGGGTTGCTATGCTGTCCTGCACTCCTTGCTGGATCTGTAGGTCAGCCAGCCTCAATACAGCTTCATTTTGTTTCTTAATTTTCTAGCTTCAGTGCTCTTTTTTTCACCCTAATTGGCTGCTAACAGGCTTGGAAAATGAACACTATAGTCACAACATTAAATTGGAAACAAAAGCTGGAGAAGGAAAAGGGATATTTAAATAACTACTTTTTTTCGGATGTTATTTAAATCCTGGGAAGCTTCAATAGAGCAGAAAAGGTCTGGCAGAAAGCCAGACAGCAAGGAGGCTCTCCTACTCACCAGAGAGAGAGATATTTGCTAGAAAGAATCAGAGAGAAAAATAACAGGTGATGGGAAGAACAGAAAGGTATGTAGAAAGACTAGGTCAGAGCCATATGGTGTTACTGTGTAAGTAGGGTTTTTATTAGAACCTGAGACCTGAGACATTTGAGGATGAACCTTATACATCTGCAGGTCTTTATTGCCATCAGTTTGAACAGCAGCTGACTCACCATCTAGTAGCTCAGACGTGCCTTATCTAGGCCCATCCCTAAATGACACAAAGCTTTTCTTCAGTGTGAGAAGTGCTGCCAAGCAGCTTCTGCATGTCTGGGCTATAGTT
Organism: Sakesphorus luctuosus; assembly: GCA_013396695.1. Classification (NCBI taxonomy): domain Eukaryota; kingdom Metazoa; phylum Chordata; class Aves; order Passeriformes; family Thamnophilidae; genus Sakesphorus; species Sakesphorus luctuosus. The sequence continues at coordinate 773,256 of VWZD01008889.1, read as the reverse complement.
GGTCACTAGATTGAGATATGTCCCTTGGGGATGGTTCTAAATATACCACATTGGGTCTGATGACCAATTTCCTACACACTACAGAGAGCCATTACAAGGACTCCCTGAAACAACACCTCAGCCTTGGCCATGTTGACTACCATCAGTGGTCCACTCTGGCCTCCAATCAGGATTGATGGAGACACCATTCACGACGCTGCTGCTTCCTTTGAGAACGCACGCAGAGTCAGTCTTGAGGAGAAAAGACAATGCAGAAAGAACCGTTCCTCACCAATATTGCCAAAGCAGACATTCCCTGTGCTTTTTATGACCGGACTTGCCTATCCCATATCGGCCTTTTTAGCCACCAGCACGCTTGCAGCAAGCGTGGGTAGTGCCCTTCCTAAATCTTCATTCACAAAGCCTAGCTGTGATGATGATGATGATGATGATGATGATGATGATGATGATGATGATGACAGAGAGCCATGTACATCCTGGTGGATATCAGATCTTGCAGACTTGCTGCTCTCCAGTTAAGTAACTGTACCTCTGAACTGTAGAGTGAATAGCAAGAGCAGAGGTCTGAGATGCTCTGTCTATGAAGGACTGCAGGACATGGGACCACAAATAATAAGATTCACCAATGTCTGCCAGTGTCTTCTATTTTTCTTTTTGTGTTCTTTCCTGTCTCTGGCTCATCATGTCTATCTGACGCTTATCTTTCCTTTTCCTGTGTTAGCTTTCTGCTGCTTACTTTTGCCCACTTTTATTCCCTTCTTTTCTATACCAC
>VWZD01008889.1:744984-767484 GCA_013396695.1 Sakesphorus luctuosus | reverse complement strand
GAATATTTACTTAGTGGCCTCTGAGGTTTTTCAAGGCACATAAAATTACCTTCTGATTATTTATAAACTGACTGTGGAGACATTTGGCATCATTTTCAGTTGCTGAAAACAAACCAGAAGTGTGCTGGTCATGTTCATCACTGGTCTGGTACTTGCAAGTTGTATGTGATTTGATGGGATATTTATTGCTATGGTTGTAATATCTTGGGGTCTAGTTCTGCTGCCAGTTTTAATGTTAGGAACCATTTATGGAGGAAGACCATAAGAAAATATGGCAAAATCTGAAGGCACTATGGGAGTATTTCTGTGTCAAAGGAACATCTTGGGGCAGGTAGCATCAGGGAACAGCAATGGCACAGCAAGTCATGTTTGCTTAATTGAAACATGAAACTAGTTCACCTTTTAAAGTCCTTCTCCGCAATTTACAAAGGAACTAAAATAAAACCCCATTACCATATCACATAGCTCATGGATATCAGTGTAAAACCTACACAGAAAAAACCTGTATAATGCTGGATTTGGGGGGAAATGCTTTGAAGACTAAAAGGAGAAAAAAATCCAGAACACCAGGATCCACAAGAAATCCAGCTACAGTTTTATAGCTTCTCTCATGGGCTGATCTTTGCCTCTCCCCTTACCTCTAGCAGCACTTTAAAAGCTGACATTGGCTTTTTTTGTGATGCCAGGTTTGTCACCACTTCAATGGGATGAGCATGAAACTGAGGTTAAAACTGCAAAATAGTACCTTTTACAGATTTTATTGGTAATGTTGGAGAGGAGCCAGCTTCAGTGAAGAGAAACTCATCTTACAGTCAGGATCCCCCACCAATGTGTTTTTACAAACAGATCCTTCATTGTCTCATCTTGCTTAACTCATTCAATGACCCTCTGCACAGAAAGAGGTCAGCACTGATCCATTATGAGAGGAAGGTGTGTATTGTAGAACATTTATGCCCATTAGTGGACAGGATAGCCAAAACCCTAAGCATTACCTTAAATGCCTACTGCCTTTTTTAGGTGTATTGGTCACCTTAAAACATTGACCTTTCTAAGAAATAAACATTCCTTTTTGTTTTCAAGGAAAGCTCTCTGACAGGTGCAAATCTCTGCAAAATTTGGGAGCTTTAGGTGGTTATAGTAAGTATTTATGAAAAAGTTCAGTCCGAAGATTTTGTTTTGCTCTCCTCCTTCCCCATCTTAATCAGTAGTCTCAGCTTACTTCACAGCCATGTTTTTTATAGATGATGTCAGGCATAAAGAGAGGACAGGAGGGACAATGGGACTGATATTTCTGAGAGAAGCTCCAAGAGCCCAGGAAAGTCTTAGAAAACACAAGGGGAATGACAGTAGGGCATGATTTCACATATGATGAAGATATCATGTGTTATGTACATCTGTTGATGTTATCTTTGTTTGACCTGTCTTGAGATTTCAAAAGAGGAGTTCCCTTTAGTCTTCCCAGTTTCAGCTATGCTTCTTTTCAGGTTCTGCTCACAGAACTAGCACATTAGTCACACTCCTCCTACACCATTCTAAACTTCTGCACTTCTTCAAAACCTCAAACAAGTTTCCAGTGGGACCTGAGTTATCTGTGGGCTGTGTGATGTTCTTTTGCTAAGTAACTGGAATATTTTTTCCTGCTAAGATTATAAGATTATAAAGGGGTACTGTTGTGTATTAGGTTTTGATTTCACTTAAAAATCATATTTACTCTCTGCATGTGGAAGATTTCTACAACAAATTTTTTTGTATTTTGATGACATTAGTAAAGAAATATGGCAAGACCACAGCATTAAGCATTTTTGTCTGTGTTGCATGTAACAGAATGACCATTTCAAACAATTCCTTTTTTGTTACCAAAAAACCTCAAAACCAACCAAACAAAAAAACCCCAAAAACCCAAAAAACAAACTGAAAGCAATGGCTAGCAAGCAAGACAAAGAAAGTTATTTTCAAGTTATTTCTTGCCTTCTGGCCCTGTGACCATACTGTGCGGACCCACAAGTATCTTGATCATTTTATTTACTACTGGAGGAAAAAAACATGAATCCTTTAATGTTCTTGGAATGGCTCCAAAACAGAGCACATATTCCCTGCTGAAGGTGACCTGTTTTAGGGGTTTTTAAATCCCTGTTAAATTCTGGTTTGCCATTATTAAAACGCCACAGTGAAGCATTTACCAGCTTTGTCTGTATATTTACAATACCTTTTGACTGAGATGTCTAAGAGCTTTAAACATATGCTTTAAACAGTGGATGGTTGGCGCTGACATTTGTTGCAAATCTTTTCAGAGGGCTGTGTGGAACCGTTCTAATCCGGGAAGAGCCACTGACTCGCTGTGTGATCTGACAGAGTGACATATCACTTGACCTCAGTCACAGCAGCTGTAAAATGAGGTGGAAATACAGAGCCTGACAGAGAGAGGATGCTTTTCGGCAGAGCTTTCTCTAGCAAATAAGTTTCACATCTGTGGCTTGGCTTCGTTCGTATTTCCCAAAAAGTTTGTGATGAGTTTTAGATCAGAATTAGGTTTTGCAACATTCATTTTTAATTGCTTTTTGGCAGTGGCAGGATGCGTTATGTAGTCACCTTATCTTGGGTACTCGGCGTGGAACAAGACACTAGAGGCTGGCGCGTAGAGATGGGCTGCTAAAGGCACCTACCGGGGGGTCGTTTTGCAGGGCAAAAGCAGAAACTTTTCAGGCACAAACATTCCTGCCTTCCTGCCCCTCTCAGAACCACGGCACGGCGGCGGGGGAAGTGCGGACGGCGACAGGCGACACAGAGAGCCGAGCCTGCGGGCCCTGCAGGGGGCGCGGCGGCGCCGCTGCCCGGCACCCCCGCACCCCCGGGAACCCTCACTCGGCACCCCCAGCATCCCTGGGAACCCGCACCCGGCACCCCCGCACCCCCGGGAAACCCCGGGAGCCCGCACCCGGCACCCCCGGCACCCCCAGCATCCCCGGGAACCGGCACACGGCACCCCCAGAACTGTACCCGGCACTACCGGGAACCTGCACTCGGCACCGCTGGCACCCCCGGGAAGCCGCATCCAGCACCCCCCGCACCCTCAGCACCCCTGGGAACCCTGACGCCTGGACCTCGGGGGCTGAGTAGAGAGAGGAGGAAGGAAATGGTTTACTCCCGACGATAAGTTCTTTGTGAAGTCAGAAGGAAACATCAGAGCTTGTCGACCGCGTTTTGGGTGGGAATTCGGCTTTCGGGTTGCTTTGTGTGTTTATAGGGGTTATTTTTTGTTGGGTGGGGGGTTTTGTTTGTTGGAGGGGGTTGTTTGTTTAAGAGTTTGGTGGGTTTTTTTCTCTTTTCTTTTTTTGGTTAGTTGGATTGCTGGAGGAGTGCTAGAAAAAGGTTGCAGATCCCGTCAGATGCCGAGGGCCGTGTTTTCTGAGAAATGGCTGCGGGTGCCTTAAACAGCAGCTGAAACTCGATCCAGTTCAGGCAATTCCAAGTATGGGAGCTTGGTAGAAGTCCTGTGCTTGGGACAACATGGCTTTCCTCTGCCAGATTTCCTGACGTTGACATTACCAGCATTCAGATTTCATTTAACTTATGTCTGAGGAGATCCTTAAACCAAAGTCCATGTCCCTGCCCATTCAGCACACTTACGTTTAAGCTTAGGTTTCCTGCTATTTATTTGCTTCTTCCCCACCTTAACTGTTCTATTGCACAGTTGGGTAGGTCTTGAATTACTGAATATCTGGAAAGCCACTCCAGTTTGCATATGGATATTCCTCCTCTGCAGACAAGTCTTTGGGGGGCAGAGTGCTTGTGCCAGTGCATCTCTGCATTCCCAGGAGACACTGTGCTCTGGTGAGCCTTGTTTTGGAGTGTGACATGGCAAGGCTGGGAGGTGGAAAGGAGGAGGGGATAGCTTTTCCACCTGATGAAACATTAAGACAGACTGAGGGCTGCTGCAAAATGTTTTAAACTGCAACTTGTTTAAATCCAATATTAATGGGAAATTAGCGGCAGAGAGAAGGGTCCAGACTCCATCCTCAAGTATGTGACATGTCCAGGTGACATGAGCCAAGCTAAGCTGGAAATAAGTGCACAAAAGGAGCCTTATTCCAGCCCATAGCACAGTTCTTGTAGCACAGCCGCTGCTAGAATCACCTGGCAGAGCCACTGGAGCTGACATGCTGCTTGAACTGTCCTGGCCCACTTGCATTCCTGAGCCATCAAACAACAGCAGGTGGATGGGCAGGCAGCAGTCAGCCTTGCATGCCCAGCAAGACTGTCACAAAAAGAGAAACACAATAGATCTTTCCATTGGCCAGTGCATCTTTCCAAGTCCTTACCCTTTTTTACTGGCAGTGAAATGTGGAGGGATGTGAGGTGCTGTGTCCCAGCTGGACCTAACCTATGGACATCTGAGGGTGTTCTGATCTAGTTTTAGTCCAGGCAAAACCAAATCATTTTGATTTAAGTCTACCCAAACGTTTGAAGCAGTCATTGTAAATGGGATGTTGGGATGGGCCTTTTTCATAATTCTTCCTTTCATAATTTGCTTTGTGTTACTCTCTTATAAATCAAACTAAGTCACTTTGAAGGGCTGAAGCAGTTACAAATGAAGGATCTTAACAGTGGCAGCCCATGGGAAGGTAAGTCTGCCACCTCCCTCAGCCATCTTACTATTGCTCTCATCACCTGGCACCCAAGGCAGAGACAGTGGCGCTTGGGTACTTGGCTCTACTGATTTCACCTGCCTCAGCACAGTAACTTGAATCACCCTGGGCCAAGAGTACCTACTGTGCATCTCACACATAAGGTCATTGCTTCCTTGAGATGGTCGCAACAATTCATACGGTTTAAAATTCAGTCTTTAGGAATTGCTTCAATTTCTCTGGTAACAATTAGATTATTATAACTGGATGCTACTTTAAAATAAATTTTTTTCAGCAAACTGTAATTTAATGTGCCATGAACACAGAAATAAACTAGTTAGTTTCTGTTTCTGATCTTCAGACACTTGCACTTGAATTGCAAATAGACCAAGAGCACTTGAGGTCTATAAAATATTTTTTTCACTTTTAGTTCATCATTTCAGGCTGCTTTTTTAATGTGCCTTTGAATTGTCACTGTGGTTTCCTGCATTTCTGTAAAGAAGGAGAAAGAACTGTTCTCTGTCCCAAGGACATGTGACGTCATATCTGCTGTTTTCCTTTCCTTTTTAACTCTAGATCTTCTAGATGGAATGTCTTTTGAATAAAAGTTAAAGGTTATGATAGTTCTAGGAAAAACTCTTGAATAATTTACTCCAGATTTCTGAATTAGAGAAAGAACCTTACTGTATATTTACACTTGACTTTTAATTAACTCTTGAGTGTTTGGAACAACAGCATCTTGGCAGCCAGGGAGACCTTGTGATGTTGTTTCCCTTCACCTAGTAGCCTACTGTAAGATTTTTAAAAATTATCTGCAAATTTTTTAATGTGTTTTTTTTCCCCGTGGTATCTTCCAATCTCAATATGAAATGTGAAAATGCTCTTTCTTCTAAACACTAAAAAGAGGGCCAGGCACCTCTCTGTGGTGACCAGTGACAGGACATGAGGGAATGGCCTGAAGTTGTGTCAGGGTAGGTTTAATTTGGATAAAATGTTCTTCACCCAGAGGGTAGCTGGGGGCTGGAACAGGCTCCCAAAGGAAGTGGTCACAGCACCAAGCCTGACAGAGTTCAAGAATTGTTTGGATGATACTCTCAGGCACATGATGTGACTCTTGGGGGTGGTCCTGTGCAGGGCTAATGGTTGGATGCGATTATCCTTATGGGTCACTTCTAACTCAGCATATTCTGTGATCCTGTGATATTTGCTTGTATATATATTTTATTTTCATATGCTTATTCCAGATCAAAATATAAGAAACAATAGATATGTTGTCTCTAGAAGAGGCAGAGTTTCTATAGAATAATATTACTTCTGTAGATTTTTAAGGGGGTCTGTTCTGGTGGTATCCAGTAAAATAATTTGCTTCTGTGACTTCTTTTCCCCCAGGTCTTCCCTTTAAAGTAAACCAAACAGAATTTTGCCAGACCTCTTCCTTTGAGAGGAAGGCTGCAATATGCATCCATGCCACCAAACAGCTTTCTAATTCCCTATTTCATTTCCTGAAAACACTAAATAGGGCTGAGCTGCTGGGTGTCCGAACTTCTCACTGCTGTCTGCGTTGTATCTGTTATTTCAGACCCTGTTCAAAATACTATATAAAAGGGCATACAGCAGTTGTGACCAACCACACAGTAAGTATATTAAAGGTTCATCCCTTCTCTCACAAAACATATGTAAGTTTGTTTAATATTATAATATCTGAAAGAAGTCCAGAAATAGTGTATTTTTTATGATTAAGCAGAGCAGTGTTTCAAGGAATGCATGTGTTTCTAGTTCAGAACGCTCCTGATGTCTTGGACCCTCCAACTTTTGATGCTGGGGATTAAAACAATGCTTCAGTGGGTAGTACTTGCACATTTTGAGTGGTAGGGAAAATATAAAGTGCTCTTGATAACACTTATGTGGTAGCAACTGTCATCAGACCCTAAAAGACAGTGGCACTTCTCACCTTGGTCATTGTCTTGCTGGATTAGCCAAGTTAAAGTTCCTAATCTCTAAGGAGGGTTCTTTGGGTCACTTACTGATGTGTTTATTAGTGCAAACTATCTGTTCAGCTCTAATGGAAATCTTTTAGTAACATCTTTCTTTAAATTGTTCTGGGTTTGTGCATCTTTTTATTATTCTCTGCATTTTAATTCCTTTAGACTTAATGCTGAAATCTTCCATAACAGTAGTTATCATCCATTTAAATGGACTTTGCCTGCTTTTTTTTAAACAGGTATCTTTGTGTTTCAGTAAAATCTGTGGATCTGTTTGGAATAGTCTTTTTTCAATATGACAGAATTTTCATTTGAAAGGTAGCATAGTTTTCTGGTTTGTCTTACTTAGTACTTAGTCTACCTTTTAATTGCTGTTACTTTTTTTCTCCCTGCAACAGGTGTAAACATCCTTGCACTTAGATGAATAGAGAAACAGCACACTAATTTCACAGTGACTTCACACTTATGTATGTAGTGAAGGCTATTATTTTTCAAATGCAAATATTGCAGTACCAATCAGTCTATAGCTGCTGCACCTTGAACTTGGCAACAGGACTTCCGCGGTGCCTGCTTAAACTGCCTTCTTCTGGGTCGAGAAGAGTCTGGTTTCCTCATGCTACTTTCTGGCTGCTGAAGTTCTACCTCCATTTTCCTTTTCTGATTTATTTGTAATAGCTGTAGGTGTTTAATTAACTTTATTTACAAACAAGTATCCCCACATATGACTTCCACTGCCTCTTCCTTGAAGGCTAGTGTGAACTCCAGCTGAGAAAATCTCTGGTACCATACTTTACCTTCAGTGTTGTAAAAAATGCAAGGGATTCCAACAGCGTGGCTGCGTGAACTGGGTGGGCGTAGGTGCTGAGAATGTGAAGGCAGAATGGCCCTATGGGTCCGCCTCTTAAACCAATGGCAAAGTCTTATATTTAAAACAAAAAGGAAGAAAAACAAAAAGTTGTGATACATCTTAAATGCAAAAGCAATAGATGCTCTGGTCACTGATTTACATACATGAAAACAGAAGCAGAAACTGTGCCTGCACACTTCCTTCAGTGCCATGAAAAGAAGGCACTAGAGCACAGCCTTTCTAACTCTGAGCTTACCATCCCATGTACTTGTCCAAAGAGTCTCTGAAGGGAGTTATTTTAACAACAGAACACTGAAACAAACACAAAATGTTAGAGAAGCCAGAATTTCATAACTGTAAGCAATATGAGGTCTGTACTTTCAGCTCAGTCTTGTACTCCATGTGAAAGGCTATGGAAACCTCTGCTAATTTTATATCCTGTAGTTTGCAACTGCATCCAGTAAGACTTGTTAGATAAATACAATGGCACTAGTTGATGGCATCCTGTTCAAGGCTAAATTTCAGAATCTTGTGATTCCTGGGAGAATCTTCTTTTCGGGTTGGGTTGAGTGAATCAGCTCCTTGCCCATTTAACTGTGCTGAGCTCCAAAAGCAGCAAGGCTTTCCTGTTCTAGTTTGCCCATATTTCATTTATTAGCCCTACCAATCTAGTGTCTTTCTACTGTACTGCTGCCCCATGAAGCAATCTGGGCTACCATCTGCCAGAAAACATGAATGAATGGCTACTATGTGTACAGAGGTTAATTGCATGTGCATAGAGCAAAGGAGAAGGTCTCTTGTGCATTTCTTGGGCAAAGTGTACTAGTGAGTGCTAGGACATTTTAAGCCTCCCTCTGGTCCTGCACTGATCCCTGCTTGCAGAAGGTCGTATTTCCACTCTTCCTTGGGACAGCTCTTTCCACTTATGGAGGTAGCCAGCCTGTTTCCCTGATGGAAGGAGGACTTACAGCCAGTTTGACTCTTTTGTGCCAAACACCAGTGAGACATTAAGCAAAATGTCTTAATTAGCAGCAAAAAAAGGAATTTTTATTCCACACAATTTGGGAAGTGAACACTGAAGCTGGAAAAATTATAATGTAATACTGAAGGTATCCTACTTTCAATATTAAAGCACTAATGGAAATACTAATACTTTATCCAATGACTTTGGCACTAAAAGTAGGCAGATAGCAGAGAAGTTTGCCCATGAGATAAAGCTATGAAACGCTGCCAATATAGCTGAAGTCAGAGACAACACAGAATGTGAATTGGATAATCTAGGGACAAGAAATTCAGTCATAAAACCAGATCATGCCCTGACATGCTGATAAGTATTTCTGTTATCAGCTGGGACTCTATCCATGTGAAATGATGACTAAGAAGAGGCCTGGCCTATGCTGCTTGTTTCTGAGGCGGCTCAGCTCTCAGGACTATTTCATGCTGCTTTTGGCTCCTGCCATTTTAAAAGGCACCCTGACAGCCCATGGAGTAAGACCACAGCTCAGCAGGCTCCCTGGTATGGCCGAGAGGAGGGAAATAAGGTGTGCAAAGCAGAAGTCTGATGGCATTCTCTGTAAACCTGCATATCTGGTATCAAGATGTATCCCATGGGGCAGTTTTATTATCCCCAGCACAGCTACTGATGCCCATTTTGAAGTAAGATAATCCATTATGATCTGCCCTGCCCAAATATCTGCAACTCGTTTCTGGAGTTAATAAAAAGTCTCCCTTAGCAGCCAACCTTCAAGTGTATCTTTGCAGAAGGACATAAAACCCAGCAGGACTCCCTTATCACATGGCATTAACCGATGTGGTGCTGTCATTTTCGATATGTGTGACTTCTTGCCTCCAACCCCCATGCTGAGTTCTCGTGTTCCTTTTTTCCCCAGGGTCATGTTGTACACAGAGTCCCCACTGTGGGTTTGCTCTGCTGGGTCAAGGAAAACATGAGATGGCAATTCTACCCTTTCCTATCAAAGGTTAAATGTAGAGAAGAAAAAATGAGGTGTTTGTGGATTTCATCTTCAAGACTGAATTTATAAATCAGAGCAAAAGACAAACCCTCTCCAGGGCTTTTGACCTCCTGTACCTTTAAGAGAGGAGTAGCAGGGTGGCACCTTACAGGCTCTGTTGCTGTCCCACATTTTAACTGTTTTCTTCTGAACAGCAAATATGTGATTCAAAGAGGGCCTGGCAAAAGATTCTTGTATTTTTCCAGTGGCAGCACTGGAAAAATTTTGTGTATATATAAGATCCAGCATCCACGTAGGCTGTTGGTTTTTTCTGCAACTTTTTGTAAGTTTGGGGAAAACTTAATAAGTACTGTTTCTCTTTCTTTAAAAAAGACAAGAAGAGAAAGCCTGCATTTTCTGCCATTTCCCAAGAGGCTTTTTATCTGTTTAAACCAACTAGGGATTTTTCACTTATTGACATAAGCATTCATTTGCTAATTTGCTGGACATTAAACTGCACAGCATTCTTGAATGAGACTGGAATACTTGGGTACTTAGTGCTGCTCAGACCCCGCATCATTCCCAGTACACATATGGTTTTCCTCCTCTATCTCCTAGATAAAAGTCACTGTTTGATCGCCTTAAGGAAAAGAATGAGTTAAATGGACCAATATTCTAGCCTTGGCTCTAAAACTGGGCCTTTTCAGAAAGTCCTCAGCACCTGCAGCAGCTAGGTCATTTGCACATACATAAATAAATAAATTAACAATGAATAAATAATTTAATCCCACCACACAATGCCACCTTGCAGATCTGATCCTTTGCTCCCAGTGAATTTGTCCATTCCTAATTCTTTTTGATAAAGTCCTCAGATACTTGCTGACTGTCAGTCTAATTTTCTTATTGTTTTCGCTTGATTAGTTCTGTATGACCTAAGGTCGCCCTTAAAATCCACATCTCTCGTGAAGACTCCGAAAGGCCTTCTTTTTTTCAAAGGGATGGAAAGTGCCTGCCATTTCTCCGGACAAAAGCCTGGAAGGTTTTCAGTTATTAGCCTCCTGAAACAGCCCTTTCGCTCACCCAAGCGCAAAAAAAACTCATTAGGGGGCACCTTTCTTTCTGGCTTCTTTATTTGATGCATGTAGGGTTTACGTGTTTCAAGATTTGCAGGTCTTGGATGAATTTGGACAGCCTCGCTTTTAACCCTGCTGCACTGTGCTTATGCCCACCACAGACATTTGCTGTAGCTCCATGCCCTTAACCACCTGGAGGTGCTTTGTCTTTTCAAAAGGTGCTTTACACCCTGCTTTGTGGTGAGCAGCAGACACTCCAGCATGTTGCTGCTGCCCTTGGAAGCCACACTCACACAGGGTGTGGGTGGAAAGGCAGGCAGGGCTGCCAACTGACAACAGGCTCCACGTTTTACACTTTGTGATTAAAACATGAAATCGGAGTCCGTGTGTCTGTCATGCAGCCCTTATTACCATTGAAATGATTTGCAAGACTAAGGCAGTGTGGCCCTGAGAGCCTGCCGTGGCTGATCTGCATTATGCCCTGGCGTGCTTATTCTGGTGTGCTGTTCTTTTTCAGGTGGCAAGGTAAATACTTGGTAAATACTCTTCTCACACCTGAGGCATGTCAGGTGGGCTAGAGAGAATCCCTAAAGGTAGATCCTTATACACATTGTATGTGGACCTCTTGCTCTTCAGAGGCCATGTGCAAAGTTGCAGGCACCTGCATTCACTGGAGCTGACAGAGGTTATAAATCAGGACAGCAACTGATCTGCTGTGCTTAAACAGTGCTACCCCAGCAACGCTGTACCGGTGGTTACCTTTTAAGAAGAAAAATAACCTAAAATTGTACTGGCAGGTATTACAGTAAGGAATTTTGCACGCTTACCTAGACTCTGGTATTTTGTCAAGGAGAGACTTTATTTGATTGAAAAAGGAGTTAGGAGCTCACCAGTTGTTTCTCTTTCAGAAAAGGGCTGTCTTTGATGAGAGACCTCAGTTCAGTCTGGGATCTGGGCCTAAAGAAGAGAAAGATGCACAAAAATATAAGGAAAATAAGCAGATCCAAAAAGCCTAGATGGAAGATATCCTGGGCAGATATAGAAAAACAGATGTCTTGGTCCTGCAATACTACTTTTAATCCTGAAGAACATCTTGTCTTCCGCTGGGGTAAAACTGACTGTGATCCATTGGGGTTAAAAAATGATAGAAAAGCTCAGGGCTGCATCTGAGATTCTACTACCAAGCATGGAGGTGACAATTTTGTGGCCACTAATCTTTGTCTTGGCCGTTTTCAGGGATAGCATTCTTGTTAATTTGGAAGAATGTACCACTATGACCACTACTTTTTCCTGAACTTGACAGTTACTCTGAAATCCCTGTAATACCCACACTTTACCTCAATCTGTTTTCCCTCTGAAATCTGGTTCCTCTGAAATCTGAATGAGGCAGCACTCAGCAAAGTCAAGGAAGCCACGTGCAGGGTCAACACTGTGAACGGAATTATTTTTTCCACTGGCGTAAATGTTGAGCAGCGATTAGTTGGATATAGTGTCAAATAATGTGGAAACTGTGTGATCTATCCTGTAGTACAAAGTAATTTTTACATTATGGTCTGAAGAAAAGCAGAAACAAGAAGAAATGAGAAATTAGAGGGGAATTTTGGACTGCAACCTCGCAGTAATTTAAAATCACAGAATCATGAAGTGGTGTGGTTTGGAAGGGACCTTAAAGATCATTCAGTTAATCTTGACTTTGGGTCCTCTGTCAGCAGGGTCTTGCTTGCTGTTACTAATCTACCAGGTGGGTAGCTGTCAAAATTCAATGCACTCCTCGTAACCTGGGTAATCTCCTCTCCTGGAAAATTCAGGAGTACAGTGGGTCCTGGAACACATCATTGGGACCACATAGAAATTGTGATATTGTGATTTATAAATCTGTAGAGGCAATTGAAGACACCAGGAGACAAATCACAAAGAAAAATTGTATCAGCATGATAAGAAGCACAATCTTTTTTATAACTTTTTGCAACAGTTTATTTCCCTGCCTCAAGCTACACAAGGGAATTTGAAGCTTACTGAATAAACACTATGCAGTGAAAAAGGAGATTGAAGATTGAGATGAAGTTAATTCCTGGTGTCCCACTCAGGAGATCATGTATCTTGTGTTGAAGTAGTAAGACATAAAACCACAGAAATCATGGTAAAAATAAGGCTGAATCATGATGGGTGGTGACATCCCTGGAAATCCATTTATTGCCCCTCACTCAGAGGATTTTCTATCTAAGCAAGCATCATTTTAGCAGTCTGGTGTCTGTTGGCATAAATTATGATCTGTAGAAAAGTTTTGGAAGACATTGATGAGTTTGTTGGCTAAGTATGCAGTTATTTGGCTAATAATTATAATAACTTCCTATTTTTCTTCCATACAGCCATTATCTGTTGTTGGGGCTGTCATGTGCAGGGCCAGGAGTTGGACTTTGATGATCCTTGTGGGTCCCCTCAAACTTAGGATATTCTATGATTTAGTGTCATCACATTTTGTCTTTTTGGTGTATTGAGGGAAGGTTTGACAACCAGTCTGAAATAGCCCTGGAACTTTGAAAACTTGAGAAACTTTAGTTATGAACAAGGACAACACATTGGATTTTCAGGATTTTGTGAGACATTTCATTATGCCTCGAGCTCTGCATATTTTCCCAATGCTAGGTATTGTCCACCCTGAAATGGAGCTGATAATTTAAGGTTGTGGAAAAGCTCAGCTGTGATTCTGACATCCCAGTGATCAGGTGTGAGAAAATATAATTTCTTTCAGTGGGGAAAATTGGTGGTTGTGAAGCTGTGTTCTGTCATGGTACACTGTTCCAAAAATGGAAGGAAACTGGATGAGTAAGGGTTTCAGCACCAAAGCAGCACCTTGTCTAAGCATAATCTTTCTTTTTAAAATGCTTCTCGTAGGGATGCTCCTCTTTTACATACTTGCTCCCTGGCACATCCAATAGTGTAAGACAACAGGCTGAATGGAGCCTGGTCTGGTGAAAGATGTCCTGGTCCATGGCAGGGGTTTGGATCTTTAAGGCACCTTCCAACCCAAATCATTCTTATGATTCTGTGATCAATTTCCTGGAAAGAAGATATAAATTGCAGCATGGAGAGTTGCAAATATCTTTTGAGATGTAATATTTGGTGAAGGACAGCATACCACATTGCTGCTTGGAATCTCCTCACCACAGAAAGATCATTTGACTTTGTAGAGTTGGATTAGCTCCTACATAAGCATATATATGGAGATTGGCCTTTCATTTAAGTGTAGATTGTTGTGTAGGTTTTTAAATTGGAGGAATATTTTATGCACTGAGTGCCAGAGGCACTAGGACCTGTTCTGTGTATGACTTCACTTTCATGATAAGAGCAACTATGTATTTAAAACTTGATTAGGTTATTTGCTTCCCATACATCTTTAATAATATGTGGCTGTATAGTTTAATTAATAAAATAAGCATAAGGAGACACTGGAATATGTGTCACTTACCTATTTGGTATGTTCTCTGCTGATGCAACTCCACTGTGTCCTCTTCTCATGGAAGTAAACATAGCTTCATGGATGTCCAGGAAGCGTCGCCTGCCTGCAATAGCTAAGGATGCATGCACAGTATCTTCATAGAGGTAACAAGCATGTAAGGAGTCCCATTTGCTTGTAACTTGCTGGAAACAATGGCACCTTTAATAATAATTTAACTAGTTTGCAAAGATCTTTGCTGTCTAATAGGTTTTGGCAGTATGCAGCAAATAATGTACTCTTGCTCAAGCTTTTTTTCCAATTACTTTCTCACCTTTTCCAGACATCAAGGAGAATTTACAATACTATCAGTAATAAAACTCCAAGACTTGTTTTTTTCTCATTTCTTTTAGAGAGGAGAATGTACTGTATGAAAAAAAGCTTATGGCATAGAAGAATTATTATTACATCCTATGATAAAAAGGGAATTTGTAGTGGAATATGAAAGACTCAGGTTATGTTGATTCCCTTGGGACATTCCAATATGTAATTGTGTTATATGGATACATAGCGTCTCAGGGTCTCCTAAGGTTCTTGAAGGTTTGTAATCTTTGCTCAGTCTATATCAAACCATGAGGTTGAAGGACATTTTAGTTTCCTGGGAAAAGCAAAAAATACCAATCCTGTATCTTAGTCATAAAAGACTGACCTTCAAAGGGTAATCTATCTGAATTCTTCCCCTGGAACGGCATTAATATAGCATGCATGGGAGGATATGAGGATCTAATAAAGCCACATTTAAACCAATAGCAACCAAACCAGACTAAGAAATACTGAGAAAGACTAAACTGAATCCAGCTGTACTATGGAAGAGAGCCTGTATAAGCTTCATAAGTGTGTAACATAGTGGTATACACATGGTACACAAAGCAGGTGGTACACAAAGCATGTGGTACACAGGCCACTTGTACCTCCAGAAGAGGAGAATGAAGGCAGGTGCAAAAGCTATAGTCTCCACTCCTCCTTAGCATTCAGAGAACACTGAAACGAAATTGAGTGTCTCCTTCAAGTTGATATCTTAAGGTCAAACCCTTTCTGGACAGACTACCATCTAATCTCCCCTTTGAAAGAATGAACCAGGGCACAGTGTTTCTTTCAAAGACAACAGAAATTGCTTTGTTGGGGCAGAGTGGTTATGAGAAGATGCTTCCAAAGAGGGACGCAATTTTTAGCCTTCAATCTTGAGACTTCCTAGAAGAATATCTAAGCCTCAAGCTCAGAACTAAGTCAGGGAGATGGAGACACGGGCTATTGAATCACAGTGAAGGCACTTGCTGCCATAATCCTGGTCTTAAGAGTTCCAGCTGGACTTTACCCTACTCTAAATGCCTGCACCCTTCATGGGACTGAAAGAATAATTTTAGTGTTGAAATTCACAAGAGACAATGATGGGCTCAGAGCTCAGGTACTGCCTGGTTTCCACAAAGCTAGAAAGAGCATGAGATTCTCTAAATAAAGGATGATCCTTCTATGTGCTCTGAGTTAAGCTCTCAGCGTGGGTAAAACTAACTTCATAACATTCACTGAAAGCATAAGAACTGAGTCACAGACTCTGTAATGAATTCCCTTTTGTCTTAGATAGAGGGAAACCAAAATGTTTATCAAGATAGAGGAGAGGATTCCTCCACAATAAGCACATCACCCCTTATTAAATTTAGGGGGAAAAAAACTTTAATTAGAAAATGTATATAAGAAGGATAACTGTTCTTAACCACTATATACAGATATAGCTATGAACAGACCAGAGAAAACTACTCCCCCAGCACCAACACCACCCCCACCCCAAAAAAATGTAGGTTCCTCCTGGTGCGATTATATTTATGGACAGTGTCAGTGTCATACCTCGGCTGGCTGTGAGGTGAATTCTCAGTCTTTTCCCAGCGAGGCAGAGACAAGAGGGTGTGTGACTCATGTGGTGCAGGATGGAGCCTTTTCAGTGCCAGTCCTCTGTTGATGACAGTTGCAGGCTGGTGAAGAGTGGTGGTTGCAGTCCTGCCGAGGTTCTGGTCCTCCTCTGGATCCGATGAGTGGTCCCCAAGTCCCAGAACCCTCAAGATTATATCCCCTCAGGACCAGGTGCGACCACCCAGTACCTCCCCCAGGGCAGGGAATTACACAATGAATAATCTCACTCTGTTAGTCATAGGGTATTTTGGAATCACTGATGGACCATTAGCAGACATGACACCTCAGGCTGGGTGTGGAGGTGCTAACGACTTGCTGGAAGGGAGTTATCACAGCTCTTATCTCACAGGTGTCTTTCACACCTAACTCACACCCTGAGGGGTCAGGTGTGCCCTGGGCAGCTACTGGAGATGGTCCATTGTTCTTGGGAAATGAATAGAGGGTGTAGAATACATAGCTTTGGTCACACCCACACAGTGATAAACTGGTCCTGGCTGCTGAACTAGGACAACTGTTGTCTTGCAGGACTCACTTGTTCGAAGAACCTAATTTTTTTAATTACACAATCATTACATAGACTAGGACTGCACTTGGAGGAGTTGTGTTCTTACAGTATTAAAAATCAAATTAATTAACTTTTCAGAGAATACATGCTGAAGTTTAGATTTCTTGTTGTCAAAAGTGATTATTTCAGCCTAATTAACTGTACTACTGCTGATGAAGCATAGTGTGCATTTCAATGGCTGTAGCTTGAAGATAAACGCTAAACAATCTATTTCTTAAGTTGAACTGGATTTAATATTCTGAGTTTGAATCTTCCAAACTACTCTTCTTTTTTCCCATGTTAATCCAATCATTCTCAGTGTTGCTTTTTCTCACCTTTTAAAATGAGTTTATTTTAACATGCCACTCTCTATGCAGTGTGGTGTGTGGGTAGATATCAAAGCTTTAACCTTATACATATCTTAAAATGCCTTTTTTATACATCTTTCCATAATCACTTGTTCTCTTCAAGAGAATTCAGTGTTCTTTTCCTAAAACAGCCTTTAGGCTCTATACAGACAAGTTTACTAGAAATAGACATGATGATGTGAGACTAATCCAAGGCAGGAGGCAAATCTGTGAGATCAGATGCTACATCTCAGCAAATATAAAACTGTTGGCTGGAGGGTTTCTTTCCACAAATCTGCCTTTGCAAAAGTGTTGCTGGACAAGCCTGCAGCTGCTTCAGCAGCATGTGCCTAATATGCAGACTGTTCCACAGGCAAAGAGGTTTCCTCCTCCTTATGCTTGAATCACTTTATAAAGGGGAAATTTCCTCTGGGCTTCTAGGCACTATTTAACTGTTTCCAAGACAGTGGTGGTAGAGCAAGAAGCTGATCTGGCTGTAATGATCACTGTACGCTGGCACCTCAGACCCTCTGCTCTCCTAAGCTCTTCTGGCATGATTGTGGTCAAATTGTGGAGGCTTCTCCAGGGTACCTTTGAGCCTGAGGAACAGCAGCAGCATCCCATGGAGCAGTGGGACAGCTTGACTTGTAAACTGGCAGGATCTTCACCATGGGAAAAGGATCATATCCACACCACTAGGAAGCCAGCTCTCATGTGCATCACTACTGGAAAAGATCTGTAATTAAGAGCCTTCATGGGTGCTGTTCCTTCTCCTTCCCTCACAACTGCTTCTTCCCAACTTATGGCTCAGCCCCTGTAGATGTGCTGATGGAACTGTTTGTGGTCCACTGTGAGCAGGGTCATTGACCCAAAGTACAATAAAAATACTCTTTTCTAGTTAGCTAGTAACCTGATTGAAAAGATGCCCAAAAAATGACTATGTTTGCATGATTTTGGAGATTTTGCTCTCTGACATGGGCTCTGTTTCCAAGGCTGGAAACTCCACAGTGTGGCATTGCCACCAAAGCCCCCAATTCTTTGAATAATGCATTTAAACTGATGCAAAACCATGAGAAGAAAGAAGAGTTCTGATCCGTCTTATGTATGCTCAACATCCATAAACATTTTTTACTCATTTAAATAGTAAAAGGGGGACAGTAGCCTTTCCTTTCAGGCTTTGCCTGTTACCTATTGAAAACATAAAATTTTAAGATTGAGAGTTTATGCATAGGCTACTTATGACTCTCATCTAATTGAGGATGGTTTACTTAAATGATATTGCAAATAAATCCTTGTGATAAATTAGGAAATTACAGATGTTTTCAATAATTCAGTACTACAAAGATCAACATAAACTCTGCTACTGTCTGAGTAAATGGCAAATGAGAGTCAGTATCAGGTGTGGAATCGTAAACTCATGTTTTGCTGTCCTTTGATTCCAGCATGATTATTTGCCCTTAACACAAAGCAACTACTGAGATGTGACTATGCTGTACAACTGTTTGCTGGGGTAAGAACTGCAGAATTACATGTAGTACATGGAAAGTGTGAGAGTTCAGGTAGCAGGAGGAAGAGGAGGTGGAAAAGAGGACATGAAAGGCATAGGCGAGGAAGGCAAAGCAAACTGTATCAAAAGAGATGTGAAGGTCTAAGAAGGAGAAAGATGCTATCTGAAGAAAAGGAGTAAGCCATGACAGAGCAAGTCATCCACCATTAGGATTGTTTGCCAAGCTGGGAAGCTAGAATTCTGAGGGCTTTGGGAATCAAAGTAGTTTGTTTTCAGTAACAAATCCCTGTGCTAGCTGCTGCCAGACACCAGTAAATGGCACTGCTATGCTGAATGATGAGCATCACCAGCCCAGATGGGCACCCCACCTGGGACCAGGCACAGCCTTTACAGGCCTAACACAGGTGACATCCAGCTCCTACTTGCTCCCACCAAAACTGGCAGATGATGCTCAGGACAGAGTTAAAATAAATCCAGGGAATAAAAGGCTAAAAGTCTCTGCCCTACAGACACAGAAATGTAAAATAAAATAGAGAAAAATTATATGAACCTCTGTCAAAAGACTGGGGATGCCAGTCCCAAGGGAGCTCTGTGTCCCACCCTCTTTGTGGATCCACCCATGGGTACAGACCGTGGCACATAGGTGTGGATCTGAGTTGGGAAGACAGCTCAGGTCCCATGCCCAGTACAGCTGAATTTAGTGGATACAAAAATAATTTTATAGGGCAAAAGCCAGGGTCTGCAGGACTGCAGGGTGAGCTCAGAGCCCTGAAAGGGTGGAGGGAGGGGAGACTTTTATCCTAAAGTTATTCTAAAGCCAAAGAGAGGTTTATCCTCCACAGCTAAATGAAAACGAAAAGAAAAAAGAAAAAAGTCCAGGATAACAACATTGGAGAGACAAAGACTGTCATGGACCAGTGCGAGTTTGCAAAATTATATGCAAATGACCCCAGTTTTGACCATGGTGGCCCTCTGCTAATCCCAGACAGAAAATCTACTTAGCAAAGGAAAGTTTTGTTTAATTTAGTTAACAGGGGACAAAATATATTTGTATTTTCAGAAAAAAAGGCCCTATCTTTACTGCTTCAGTGCCAAAGCAGGGTCACAAAAGCTTAATGCTCACAGAATAAAAATCATGTGGCATTTCCTGCATATTCTGCACCCAGTGCTGGTAAAAATGAGCATTGAACATGTGTTTTCATAATAGGAACCTGCCACTCCGCTGCTGTTGAATGCATTTGGCTGATCCCAAATTGCTCCATGTACATTGATCAAGAGAGAGGTTCCCTCTGGATTTACTATCCTAAAGGTGTCCCGAGGAAATGCGGGTGTTTTTCTCCTCTCGCTGGCTGACTCCTCACGTCATCCCGCTGTGTGACCCTTTCCCCACTAATCTGGAATACCAGCTTTCCCCGTATTTACAGGTTAAATGGAAGATACACATTCCATTTTTTACTCATTGTAATGAAGATCTTTTTTGTCTGTCTCTGAATAAAGGCTCGGGTTGGTTTACAAATTGTGGGTCAACCCATTCTGTGACCTGGGCAAACAGCCTAGGTCAAATCTCCTCAAAGCCTCCCCACCCAACTGGAATAAGTTAATTTACCCCTCGGCGGCTCCAGTCCCGCCGGGCATACCCAGGCTGCCCGGGGGCAGAGGGTGGCTGGTGTGCCCCTGCCCTGCTGCCGGAGGCTGCGGAGGCACCTGGGACGTTTGGCGCAGGCTGGGCAAGAGTTGCCCCACCGGGAGAGAGCCGTGCCGCGGCCCCGCGCTGGGGCATGTCTGGAAGACTCGCTCCCAGGAGTTTCCATCGGTTTTGTTCTGGGTGCTCCGCATCTCCGCAGCGGCCGCCTTCCCACCCCATGCTGCGCCGTTCCTCCTATTCCTCCTCCTCTGAAGGAACTGCGCCGCGGAGAAATTCTCTGGCAAGCGCAGGGAAGATGCCGGTGCCATTCGCACACGTGCCCCTGGAGCATCCCGCCCCAGGCTCGTGAAAGTGTGGGACCCGCGGGGGTGCGCGGCGTCCGCCACCTCCGGGCAACCGGGACTCCACCTCAGCCCTCGGTGACGGCGTGTGAGTAGAGGCCGGGCGACACCGAGCCCCGGCCTGCCACGCCATGCCCCGCCTGCCCGCAGTGCCAGCCGCGGCCGGAGCGTGCGGTAGCCTCCCTGGCCCTCGCGGACCACAGCTTGCTCCTGGGGTTTTTTGTCCCGGGTGGGTAGGGAAACCCACCGCCACCGGAGGAAGATCCCTCACGGAAACAAGAAGGGGGGCGGGGATAAACTTTTATTCCAAGACATGGCTTGTACAGGCACCGCACCCGCGGGTGGGAAGAAGAGCAGGTGGAGGCGGCTCCAGGACCCCGGAGAGGGAGGGAGAGGGCAGAGCCAGACCCCCGGGGCGAGCGGCCGGGGGCTTCTCGCCCTCCGTGACCCCAGCACAGCTCCCTGTGTCCCTGGCTGCCTCCCCCTGCGCCCGGGTGTATCCCGCAGTGTCCGCGGTCATAAATAGGATTTTTTTCAGGCAGGACGAGTCTCTATAGCACGGAGGGGTGCTGGCCCGGGGGCAGCCCGAAGGCGTTGGGGTGGGAGTGGCCGAGGAGGTTGAGGTAGTGGCGGTCCAGCCCCTGCACGGAGGAGAGGAAGGTGCTGCGCTGCTGGCCGGGGCTGGCGAGGGGCACGGCGGTGCTGGGCAGGTGATAGGGCAGGGAGGGGCTGCGGGCGGCACCGTGCCAGGGGAATGGCCCCCCCGAGGGTGGCTGGAGCATGGCCTCGGCGGGGCTGTGGCTGTGCCCGGAGCATTCAGGCCCAGGGTGCAGCTGGTAGGAAAAGTCCGGCTCCGGCAGGGAGCCCAGAGAGGTGAAGAGGGGCTCGGTGACGAAACGCGCTTTGGACTGGAGGAAGGCCAGGATGCGGGCGTACTTAGTGTCTTTGGTCTCCATCCTCTCCACCGTCGTCAGGTAGTGGACCAGGTTCTTCATGCACTCGTGGTAGCCATAGTGGAAGTAATTGGCGAACTCGGAGAGCAGCTCTGCTGGAAAGAAAGGGGCAGGGAGCCGAGCTCCTAAGGGTCTAGCCCGGGGAGGGGTTGGGGAGGCCGTCCCCATGTCCCGAGTGAGCCGGCGGGGGCCGCAGGAGGCCGCTCCCGCCCACCTACCCTTCTCCCGGCCGCGGGGGAAGTCTGCTGAGTGCAGGGCCCGTAGGTATTGCACTGTCATCTCCAGGATCTCCGCCTTCTCCAGCTTCCCCGAGCTCTGCAACAGGCAGGGCAGGTGGGCATCACCTCTCCCCAGAGGCTGCTCTTTGCTCTGCCTGGCCGCCCTCCAGCCCCCCCGCATCGGGGGGGATGTCGCAGCGCACCGGGGAGAAGGGCGTAGGGGCTGCTCCTCCCCGCCTACCTGCTTGGCCAGAGCCATGGGCACCGTCTTCCCCAGCTCAGTGAGGCAGCGGTTAATGCGGTCCCTCCTCCGCTTCTCAATCACTTTATGGGAAACCGGCGTCCTCTGCAAAACAGACGGAGCGCGTTAGTGGGGGAGGAGAAGGCAGCCGGATCCAGTCTCGCCGGGACAGTCGGTCCTGGCCCCGGCCCCTCTAGCCAGTCCCCACCCCTCTCCGAGCAGCGGTGCCGAGCGCGACGCAGCCTCAGGAGGGATAATGCTCCGGCAGCGGGTCCTTTCCGCGCCGTCCCGGTGGCTCCCCGTCTGTGCGGATGGCCCCGGCAGAACAGGGATGTTTTAAGGTGCATGGGGTAATTGTTTGGGAGGGGGGGCTTTTCGAAGGGAAAGGTGGTGAGAGGGCCAGTCCCAGGTCTGCCTGGTCGCCCCACAGAGTCGTGCGCGCAAGACGGGCGGCGACTCACCCTCCGCTCCTTGAGTTTGGAGGCCATGGTGGGCAGTGCATCCCCGCTCTCTCCGGCCCCTTATAAAGCCATCACTTCTTGGGGGGGACCCCGGGGGGCCTCCACGGGCCCGCTGATCCCATAGGATTAGGAACGAGCGGCGCCGGGGGAATGTATGCATTAAAGATCAGGGTGAAAGGAGGCGAAAGGATGAGGGGCTTTTTCTCTCTCTCTTCTTCCGTTTCCCCCCCTCCTCGCCCCGTCCACGCAGCCGGGGGCGGCCCAGCTGTGTCGCCCCACGTGGACCTCGGGGACACACGTGACGATCCCATAATAGCGATGAGGATGGGGCCGTGGATGCGGCGAGCGGGACGCAGGGCGCGA
>VWZD01008889.1:585249-735733 GCA_013396695.1 Sakesphorus luctuosus | reverse complement strand
ATGAGCAAAACCCTGTGAGTTAAGAAGTAGAATGTGTGCTTTTTTGCTCTAGTTATTGATTCAAAATGCTCAGTTTCCTGCTTAAGTTCTCATCAAGTGTTTGATGGAAGCGCTGTTGGAGCAGAATTCTGCTGTTGGCATTAGAGGGCAGCCTTGAGGGTTTATTTGATTTTTGTTTTCATATCAGTCTGGCTAGGATCTAATTTAAAGCAGCTTAAGGCTATTTTCACTCCAAACGCAGTACAGTCAATTAAGACAAACTGTCTCATTAAGTGTAGTGCCCAGCTGTGTTGCTCATCCACAAACATCAACAACCGCACCGCGGGTTAGAGACAGCCGAGTTGTTCTGCAGGTAGAATGGCTGCAATTACGAGATCCTCAGAGTGACAAGTGTGTGGATCTAATTGGCCTGTGTATTAGAACACAAAGCAAGGGAGTCACCTTTATTTTTATCCTGGAAGAATAATCGAGTGGTTCACAGCTCTGACTTGTTTTCAGCAACAAAACTTAGTGCAATGAATGTGCTTAAGTTCTCTGCAGAGTCACATAGACCTCTCCAGGTTTTGAGTCAGGGACATGATATCACATACATGAACAGAGCAGCTTATCTGCTCTCTCATGCCTTTTGTGCTCTTGTTTCTTGGCCAATGAACACTGTTTGCCATCATCTGTAGGTACAATGTCTTTGTATTTCATAACATCCTTGAGACTTATGTAGGGCAAAGGTTACAAAAGTTCTTGGCATTTGCCATATGATGTAGGAGGAAATCAGCATCAGCAGAGAGTCTCTTGTGTAATCTACTGATATTTTTGGAGATATGTTTGGGTAATAAAATGTTCACTTTGTATGCTGATCAGGCTGTTTTCTATAAAGATTTTCTGTTGTAAAAAATGTCTTTGAGACAACTTTGCAAAATGAAACCTTACAAAGGCGTGAGAATAATTTAGAAAGCCCAGATTTATAAGACTTATAAGGAAACCCTCAGGAGCAAATAGAAAGCAAACAATCTTTCATTAACATGGGACTGTCAGAGCATAATGATTCATCATTCAGCTGAGGGCAGGGGAAGGTTGAAAAAAGTGTGTGGAAAAATGATGAGCTGGGGGGGGGGATGTATTTCAGATCCTGAACCAGCTCTCCACAAGCCATGTTGATAGCTACTCTCTTTCTTGATGATTGTTCCAAATTCAACATCACTCGTCCTGAAATAATCTTGAATTGGCCTAAAAATATCTTGGTACTGGAGATGCCGATTTTTACAGTAATTTCCCTAATATGTCAGCAGAATTATTGGCTATGAGAAGCAATGCTCTATCCTCATCTCCATGGGAAGATGATGTTTGTCTGCTGCAACACAGTACTTTAGAAAACAGCATACTCTCAATTTCCATGGTTTTCAGTGTGTCTTAGATACCTTTGAAGATAACCCCATTTATGGCTGACAACTGCAGAGGTAGGAAGGTCTCATGTCCCCTAATCTGATAGTTGGGCCATTCAAAAAGGTGAACAGGGATCTCACCAGGTGTTGTGCTAACAGAGCAGATTCTTGGAGGCAATGGGGTCAAACAGAAACTTTAAGGTAACTCCAGGTTCCTTATAAACTGGCTAGACCTGAGTCAGGCTGTTTTTTCTCCCCTGTTCTCCTAACAACTTCTTTCCCCTGCTACCATGTACCTCTGTGCAGAAGAAACCAGATAAGAGTTTTCCTACTCTTATCAGGGTCATACTGATTTCAGCAAAAGCCAGGAATCTGGAAAAACTTGATTTCTGCTAAAATCAGCCCCCCAGCAATGCCTTTTGATACTAGATACAGAGGAATCTCTCAAGTATCTTTAGGAGTGCAGCATTTGAAATGTGAAAATCCTGGTCATCTTACACAATTCGTTGCTCCAGGTGCATCAGTTAGCCTGCAGTAAGCGTAACAGCTCTGCACAGAATCACAGAATATCCTGATTGGAGGGGACCCACAAGGATCATCAAGTACAGCTCCTGATGTTGCACTGGACAACCCTGAAAGTCACACCATGTGCCTGAGAGCATTTCTAAATGCTTTTCAAACTCTATCAGGCTTAGTGCTGTGACCACTTCACTGGGGAGCCTGCTCCAGTGCCCAACCACCTTTTCCAAATATCCAACCTAAACCTCCCCTGACACAGTTTCATGCCATTCACTTGAGTCCTGTCCCTGGTCACTAGAGAGAGAGATCAGAGCTTGACTCTGCACTTCACCTCATGAGGAAGCTGAGACCATGATGAAGTCTCCCTTTAGTCTCCTCCAGGCTAAACAGATGAAGTGACCTCAGCCGCTCCTCACACAGCTCACCCTCAAGGCTCTTCACCATCTTCACAGCCCTTGTTTGGACACTCTCTAATATCTTTATATCCTTCTTGTACTGTGGCACCCAAAACTGCACCCAAGTCTTGAGGTGAGGCCACCCCAATGCAGAGCAGAGCAGGACAATCCCCTCCCTTGACCAGCTGGCAATGCTGTGCCTGATGCCCCCCAGGACACAGCTGGCCCTCCTGGCTGCCAGGGCACCGCTGAATCAGATTCAACTTGCCATTGACCAGGACCCTCAGGTGCCTTTTAGTGGCACTGCCTTCCAGCACCTCATTTCCCAGCCTGTGTGTATATACCAGGTTGCCCCATCCCAGGTGTGGAATCTGACACTTGCCCTTCCTGTGGCTGGTGATGGCCCAGTCCTCTAACTGCTCAAGGTATGTTCAGAGCCTTTCTGCCTTCAAGGAAGTCAACAGCTTCTCCCAGTTTAGTGTCATCAGCAAACTTAGTCTGCCTTTCAGTCTTGTGTTCAAGTTGTTTATGAAGATATTGAAGAGAACTCGGCCTAAAATGGAGCCCTGTGGAACCCCACTAGTGACTGATCACCAGCCAGAATACGTGCTGTCACCTAAAACCAAAAAGTGCAAGAAGAGAAAGAGTTCACTACAAGGAACGACATTTTAGTAACCTTCTCCAGTGTTATAACTGGCCTTTTCCTCCCTTCAGAGATTGTGTTCTGCAGAGCCTTGTGTTTCTTCAGGTTGTCTTCAGATGGTGTTCCCTCTGCCCTGCTCCTGGTTGTCAACCTGCACCTCCTGGGAAGAGAGAACTTTACAATTATTAGCAAGAGATAAAAATTAATTTACTTTAATCCCTGCTCTTGATTCGTCACAAGTTATCCTATCTGTCTAGTTTGATAACTGGCAATCCCATGTGAAGAAACTGGGTGAGGACCGAGTCCTGTCACAGCAGATCTGACTTACAGGGCTGGGCTGGGTTGCACAAGCTCCCACCTCACTGGAGAGGCCAAGGGGAGCTGCCAGCAGCTCACCCCACTGCTCTGGCAAGCAGGCTCCTCTGCTCAGCTTATGAGGGAGAAGGGTGATGAGAGATAAAAATTAAAGCTGGAGGAGTAACTGCTGTTTAACCAGTGAAAGTTTTTCTCTGTTGTCTGCTACACCAGGTTGCGTAACAGTAACACTGTTCGTATGTAAATTTTGAACTGCCCGTGTAACTGCTTGCCGGGCTCTCTTAGCACAGAGTCCCAATCTGAGGGAACTACCAAAACACTGCAGATCAGCAGGAAGCAAATACTGCATTTTATTAACAAAGCATCCAGGAACATTTTGACAACAATTTTATACTAATGGAGAAAGTCATGTTTAGCACCACTCACATGTATACAGGATACCCAGTGGCAGTTGTAAATGGATAAGAGGTAGGCAGGGAGAGAAAAATCCCCAAGTTTCCCACGAAGACTATTTTCCCTGCATTTTTCTGTCATCTTCCATTCCCTTTCTGTCCTCTCTTCTATTCTTTGCAAACCCTTCCTTCAACTTCTTAATTTGCTTACCCATGGCCAGGATGTACACAATTCTGCAATGTTGCTATTTCCTCTTACTAGAGTTTTTGTGGAGATGGAAGTCACAACCTCCCCTGTTTGCATTGGGCCTGTGAGCAAAAACCTGTAACAAACATGTATTTGCTTGATAATTTGGGATGCGGACTGTCCAAAGTTGATCTCATAGAAACAGGTTATTAACTCAACGTGCATTTTTGCTTTTACTTAGAGTCTTCTCTGTCTGAGAATTTGGATGGAAATAATGACAGGAAAACAAGTGGCTGTCTGCTATGGTGGTTCTCAAAAGCAGATGTGCAGTGAAGAGCACCAGCAAGCAGCACAAACAGCACTGCCAGAGATGCATTTCAATGCATTCGCTGTGTAAAACAGGAGCACCACTTCTGGCTTCAATCCTGTTTTTAGTACCCATGCATCAGTATAGAGTCAACTGCAAAATAAACAGAATTTGACATAAAATCAGAAGGGGCATGTGAAATGATGTTGATGTGTTTTATGTTTTTGAGATATTTTTGTAGCATGCATCAGCTGATCATTCTCATAACACCTCAAACTGGCTTGAAAGCTAAAAACATTAATGAATCTGCAAGTGAAATGTTAGGAGAGCTTTTTTTTTTTTTTGCTTTGGTGCCTTCATCTGTAATAAAAGTATTTTTATTTACAAAGTCATGTTAACCAGATAAGATTGTTCTACAGGATGGCAGGAGTCTGTCGAGAGATACATTGACGTACTAATGGGCTGATGAACACTAAGGGTCTGTTTTCATATTGTTTTAATATTAATTTTATATTAAGAACAAGGCAAAAAATCTGTGCTGTCACCTTGACTGTTATGGCAGAAGTGAGGGACAGGATTGGTCCAGGATGCACATGAGAAGCTGGATGGACACAACTGTGGCTGATAGCTCTTGGAAAGGGCTGTTTAATTCTAAACAAAGAGGTTATTTTCTTCAACAGTTTTGTAAGTTCCTGCATTGTAAGTTCTGTTGGTTGGATCCTGACCTAACCTTGACCTACAGGTATTTTCCTTTTTATATGATAAACACAAATTCCAGCTTTTCTTTATACCATATGTGTAGACTATATACGGTGACCAAGTCATTCTGCTCCTGATGTCAGCACTGGAGCCCTGAAGCACAGTTTCTAGTTCTTTATTTATGATATTTCTTACTCTTTCTGCATGAGCTGACATTGCCACTCCTTGCCTCTCAGACCATTCCCAGTCTGTTGCAGAGGAGGTCTCAGGAATCACCCAAGTCACGGCATTCAGCTGTGTGATGTAAATTTGTATGTGTTGTTATTATATTATGATTTTAGACTTTCTCTGTGTGGGGATGTTGCCTGGGTGCCTCTCTCCTGTCTGCAGAGGAGTGCTGGGGCTTGGCAGCTGATACTGCAGGTACTGGCACAGGACTGCAGGTGCTGCTTGGCACAGGGGAATAAGCAGGAAGAGGAAAGGGGCCATACCTACTGTTACTCTTGGTCCTGGGTGTTCTCTCTCAGAGCAAAACTAATTTTATTTCACACCCACTGGGCCTTTTAACTACAAAACAGTTCATATGAATCTATTGGTGTCATTCCATTAGCATCAGAGAGCATTGAATTATGTCTCTAATGGCATGGCACTGAGCTCCTCTGTTTTCACTTGTTGGCAGTTTCAGCCTATTTAATGTATTTGTTTACACTTACATGTTCATCTTTATTTTCTAAACATGGGGTTAAACCACTAAAATGTTACTACATACTTTCTCTGTTGATGATGCTACTGATTTTTGCATTGAACACTTATTTCTGTGAAAAATACAACTTTATTTTTTAAGACCACTAATGTCTGAAGAGGGCTGTGGTTTTTCAGGTATGTGTGGAATCAACAGGTTAAATTCACCTCTGCCATATTGCTTCTGAACTTAGTGGAATTACATTAGGGATAAATTTGAGCAAACATTTTCAGGCAGCTGTCAATTCCCTGGCCTTTAACCTCCTATTACAAAAAGCTCTAAAATAAGTTTGGACTTATTTTAACCAAAATATTTTAACCAAAACCATCTCTTTGGTTAAGGTCACAGCTACTGAGTACAAAAAAGACTACTTGTGCTGCAAAAATGTCTCCTAATGCTGATGTTCAAGCACAAGCAGGAGGAGAAAGATCTGTAAGGAAACCGAAAGGCCGAGAATGTATCCCATGCAACAGGACACGGTGAAAGGAGCTCACAGCTCGCACTAGCATAAGCTATGTGAGTCCAGAAAAGAAAAAAAAGTGGCCTTCATCCATAGTTTTGATGCAGTAACTTTTTACTGGAAGTTGTCATGTTTATTAGATCATGGGACACACCACCTCTTGCCTTCAAAGCACTTTTTTATGTGCCAGTGCTGTGTTATCAGGCAGTTGGAGAGGGAGATAAAGTGCGGCCTCAGGCAAAGCAGTTAAAGGGAGGAGGAAGACATTAAAGGAAAATTTAGGAAGAAAACCAGACTAATTTCTTGATTTGATCTATTATACTAAGGCATAATCTTTCAAAGAAGCTGCATTTGTGGAGTCATCTTTAAGCACCCTGGGCAGAAAGTTCAGAGGAGCACTGTAGGGAATTGTCCAACCCTGGTAAAAGGGAGAAGTAAATTGCTTAATAAGCAATTCTCTATTTGTAATCCTTATTACATTTCACCCTAATCACTGAGCGTTAACAGCAGTGGCTGTGACAGCAGAAGTCATAATTTTTTTCAGATCAGACAATTCTCCCTCTTCATATGAGAACTTCATTTTACAATACTATTTTGGGAGTTTGGGGACCTTTATTTAGCAGTGTAAATTTTAGTTTCCACATGCACAGAAGCTTGTTTTGTAACAAGCTTGCTGAATGCAAATTGCTGGTATTCAGTCTCTATGAGATGCATCGTGCAAAAGTTTAAGATTTTTAGAAATTTAAAGTACCAGATAAGCTCAGGTACTTGTTTAAGTATTTGGCTATGAGATTGCGTTTAGAACTGCTTCTTTTCCAGTGGAATTTGTACTCTTCAATCGGTGTGAAAGGTTTGTCAGTGGAGTGCTTAACACAAAAAGCAAACAGTCAACTATCTAGATAAGCTTTTACTTAGGTGGTTTTGTTTTCCTGTGGTTCTCAGAAAACAACATGCATGAAAGGTGATACAATTTGACCTTTAAACACGCTGTGAAGATTGGTAAACAATCCAGGGTATCTCCTACAGATCGAGGAAAGCTCTTCCAACAGATACATGTTTGTTGCAGCAATACTAGGTTTAGATCAAACAGGGGATTTGAGACTGCTACTTTTTTTAAGTAGCATTTTCTCTATCTGACCTTTTTGGTATTTGTGAGCTGCATTTGAGAATGAGCCTTGAGCCTCACCCTCGGTGTCCCACTGGAGAAACGGACACCTGACCCGTCAGTTAATCACAGGGATGCCCTGCACAATGCTACATCCCTCAAAACGGGATCCAGAGTCGAGGCAGTCTGGTGGTCACTCCTGACAGGCACGTAGGAGCCAGTGGCTGCCTGCCTTCTGTCACCAATGCACTGGCGCCTGCTTTCCTTTGGGGGGCTTTTTCTGCATTTTCCTTTTGTGTTCTTCATGGAGTTTATTTGCTTCTGGAGCACCATCAGTGTTGCTTTCCAGATGAGGCATTTAATGGAGGTTTTGTAAGTTCTGCCCAATTGCCATTCATCTTTTGTAATACATCATGCTAGGAAGCAGCCTGCTGGTGCCTTTAACAGGAACCTAGTTTAGTTTTCAGAGTTCTTCTTTAAATCCATAATAAGGCCCCCAAATGCTGGCCTGACTATCCTGAGATAGGAGATTTGACAGCTTTCTTCAGGGTTTGATCCATCTGAGAGCTACAGTTCACAGTCCATGAGACCAAACAGTGTGTATTTGACTTGGATTGATATGTCAGCTCAGCTCTGGACTTTGCCCTTAACCAGTCATTTGTTCTGCATGTTATACAAGTTTGCAGTCAGGATCACAAGCCATCAATTTGGGGAATTTAAAAAGTCAACATTTTTTAAAGGGAGCAGGGGGAGAGGGAGGCACTTCAGTGACTGTTCGGCATGATAAGAGCACAGCAGTGCTGACATGTTTAAATATCTGGAGATATTTAAAGCCCGCTTAGATGTGATCCTGTGCAACTTGCTCAAGGTGAACCTGCTGTAGCAGAGGGGTTGGACCAAACATTCTCCAGAGGTCCCTCCTAACCCAATCACTCTGTGATTCTGTAATTCAGTATAGAAAAACTTTGGCACTGACCATCTTTCCAGAGTATTCTCTGATTTCTTGTGGCCTTTGGCACTGCTCTCCTTCATGTCTCTGAGTCACATCTGCTTTTGTCTGCTACTTTAGATTCTCCTTTGTGCTTACAGCATCAGAGTAGTGCTGTATGCTGTAAAGGTGCACTGTTGTCAATGTGATGGTGTGCCTTTCCTTGGCCAGCAAATTATCTTCACTTTGTCACAAGTTAATTCTGAATCCCCCTGTAGTATACTGCTCAATTCTTCCTGTCCCAGGTCTGAGTTAGGTCTCTTATTAGAAGTTCATCAAGCATCTCAAAGGTAGCTCTTTGCCTCCCACAAGTCACAGATCCTCTCGCTGTTGCTCCCTTTTGCGCTTAAAACCATATTGCTTGCAGGTCTCAACTTTATGAGGCATCTTACTCTTCATTCATTAGCATAATGTTTCACAGTTGACTCCATCTGCCTTAGTCAGCTGGAGGCTCCTACAAAGTCATTTTGAGCTGCCTGTTTACCAGAATTTAGGCTTTTCTGATTGCCTTCCCTTTTGCTGGGCCTCATGGACTGTAGATAAAACATAGTCTTCTCAAGGACAGTTCTCCTGGTTTCTTTTCCTGGGTTCACTAAGAGTCGTGAGACTGATGGAGAACTGCATCTTTTAGTGTATGAGCTCTACCTGCACAGCTCTAGGACTAATTTTGCAGTAGTCTTATAAAGGTGTGTTTTCTTGCAAGAGTGACTTACTGTTACCCTCCCTTCTGGGGATGTGATGGACAGCTCAGTGAGGACTGGAGAAAAGAAAGGAGGTGTGATGGCTCGAGAGGAAATGATCTGTGGAGAAGGTGTGGCTGGACTGATGTACTTTGGTAACTGGGTGAGCTGACCAGTTCCTGGAAGACATTGATGAAACTGGTAGATGTTTTTAGAGGGACATAATTTTTCATTCAGGAGGATCTCAAGGAGCAAACCTGGATTATTTTGACATTCCAACACTGAAAAATAATATTGATCCACCAAAAATCACGCCTCCTTGTTCTCTTTCTCTTGTGCTTCAGGTAGTTCTTTTCCCTTTTATGGATGTGAAAAGAAAGAATACTAACTAAAAATGTAGTGTAAATGTACCATCTTAGGAATTACTTGAGGTGGGATTCCCAGAAGTATTGCCATTTTTTTGTTTTCTGACTGGAGTTTCTTTTGAACTATACCTTTCCTCTAGAGACTCCCTGGTAAGAAAGATGTGGTGATCTTTAGACTAATTTATTTTATTTGAAAGTAGCTTTTAAACTAGGTACTTAATCCTCTCCTGTTACTCAAGAAACACCATCATTGAAATAAGGAGTTTAAGCTGAAGGCACATTGCCTTGATTGAGTCAGTCTGCATTTTGCATTTTAGATAAAATAGAAGCATTTTAAGGTGAAATTTCCCCCAAAGAAGTCTTTAAATGCAATAAGGTCTTTTAAGAACAAATGGATATTTTTAAACCCTAAAGGTGTTTAAGAAAAAAGTTATATTAAAAACGTCATTGTGATATGTGCTAAAAGAGCTTTGGGGCACCTCTGCCTCCATGAAGTGTGTCTCTGTTTTATATGGAAGGTTAGCATTGTTTACAGAGTTTTTACAAATAATAAAAGACAAATGAGCTTTATAAGCAATAAACATGTATGATGTATTTCAAAAGGGCAATTGAGTTAGAATTGTATAAACTGGCCTGACATGCATGGCTTTCCTCAGCCACACATTGAGAACATTTTGTGACTAGGGATAAAGGTTGTGGGACCAAAGAGTTCCTTAAGCTGTCAGATAGCTGTGCAGCAGCTCCTGCAGTCTCTGAGCAGGTTGTGCAAACCCAGTCTGATCTGGTTAGGCTTTAGATATATGGGCCCACCAATAAAATATGGCATATATAATCGTATTTATGTGAGCTCCGGGCCAACATTGAGAAGCATGGATGAGTTAACATGTTGAAATGCAAAAATGTGAATATAAATATGCAAGATCATGAATGAGTTTGTGTGGGTTTTCTCCATTAAAAACTGTGTTTACTGTATTCTATGAGACTGAGGGGTTTTGAGTTTTCTTTTTTTCGATATAGAATCACTTGATGGGCACACTGTGCTGGTCGTACAATTATTATGAAAATGAGTTGCCTTTTTGTAATCTCCTCCCTTCTTTATTAGCTTATCTTTTGCCTCAGTGATCCTCTCCCAAATGAATTCTAATTCTCTGCACCAACCCCAGTGATCCCATTGTGTCCCCTGAGGGCACCTCAGCATTTGTGAATGGTTAACTCTGATCTCAGATAGCTGGTTGCATTCTTTCGGGAAGCCCAAACCAGTGACATTATTTTAACCTTTTACCTACTTAACTTTTCCCATCATTACTACAGTTCCCTCTGCTCTGTCTACCTTACACACCCAGCAAAATGTTGAGGCAAATACATAAAATGTAATACATAACACATGGAAAGGACATACACTTCCTACCTGCAAAATAATATCTTTCCCTGCCATGTTATTTTCCAGTCTTTGCTGCCTAAGGAGCTGCAGAGATGGCCATTTTAAATAGTTTTGTAGTTTATGGAATGGTGCATGTTGCTCCAACAGGCAGTGTCACAATGGAGTTGGCATAGACAGCGTGAAAGAGAGGCACGGACCCAAATTGCTACAACGGTGTGATGAAATGCTGTGGAAAATGCAGTGTTGCAAGTCAGGCAGAGGTGAGTGGCAGGCACAGCACTGGGAGTTTGGAGAGTACCCCAGGAAACTCGGTCTGCTGCAGCCTCAGAAGAAGCAGAGGTGTGTCCAGTGCAGCAAGCCACAGCTTTAATGGGATCCACAAGGTCAGGGGGCACCTTATATGTCTTTTGCTGCTTGATGTGTTTAAAATATGACTTGCATCCATGCCAAGCTTCATGGACCTGTCCTTGTCTGCTCACAGAAGCTCTATGGTGGCTGATGGATGGTCATGGGAATGGCACCTGGAATATCTTGGCTGCTGGACACAAGCAATCTGCCTGCATAACTCGAGGCAGAAACAGTTCTTGGGCATATAGGCCAAGCCTGTGCTTTGGTGGAGCACTGTGCCACCAAGGTGTGCTTGGATGGGTGTAGGGCCTGAAAAGGTAGAGGGCCATCAGCTGGCACTCAGTAATCTGCAGTGGGGTTCCTGTGGCAATGACACCACTAGCATTGGTGGAAAAATAACATTAAAATCTGCCCATTTTTTCCAGCACTGGAAATGAAGAGAAGATGATGCACTGTCCAGGCTAAGACAGTTGCTTACAAACTACAGTTTTGCTAATAACAATTTTTGGATTGGTAAGAATGAGAAAAAAAATTGAGAGACAGAAGTAACTTTGGTTTCCTATTTTCTTTCCTGTTTTCCCCCTCTTTTTTTTTTTCCTGAGAAATCCCACAATCTGCACTGGCTCAGAAAGAACTCCAAACATTTCTTCTTGCTTTGTGTTTATTTTAAAATTAAATTTGGTTTGAGAGAGCAGTATGAAATGACAGGCTGAACTTTTGTACTGAAAATGTCAAAAGGAAAAAAGAAAATGTAGTGGTGAGTAAACAGTGAGGTAGAGGCCTGAAACTGTTGATATTGATATAAATTTAGCTTTACTGAGCTGCAGGGAAAAACACAATGACTTACAGATCATGAGTTTGAAATCTTTGTGTACTGAGCCAGGGATTAAAACATTAATTGTTCAGACAAAATTATTTTCAGTATAGTATGAAGGCTGTTGTCTTCAAGGAATAATGCCATTCTGCTGATCCATCTTGAGATTTCTATGCAATGTCCTCCTTTTCTCCCACTTTCCCTGAGGTCCAGTAAGACATTTGAGTGAAACAAATTCTGAAAAACAAAATAAGAAGGGAATATCTCCTTAAGCAAATCTGTCAAGCTGTGAAATGTTCTACCATAGGTGTCTGAATTGTTGTTATAAAGTACTGTAGTGCATAGCAGGTTGCTCTTGGGCTGGGTGCTAATAGGTTCTGAGCCAACAAATATTGCCTCTCCAAGGAGCTCAGTCTGGGTCAAAGGCTAAAGGCATTTTGGCAGGGTAGGAGG
Organism: Sakesphorus luctuosus; assembly: GCA_013396695.1. Taxonomy (NCBI): domain Eukaryota; kingdom Metazoa; phylum Chordata; class Aves; order Passeriformes; family Thamnophilidae; genus Sakesphorus; species Sakesphorus luctuosus. The sequence goes on along the minus strand of VWZD01008889.1, from coordinate 723,561 downwards.
AAACTGAAAAGCTGCAGTACAGCCTGATAGATGATGGTCCCGGCAGATCTTTTCTAAAGGACTTCCTGAAGGCCTTCTTAGTGTGGCAGTACTTTAAGAAAGCCTTGAGGTGGAAGAAAAGCATGGAATGACTAAGTGAGGATGTCAGTAGTTGGCATGGGCTTTTAGCTCTGCACTGAGAGGGAGAATGGCAGCTTAGGACCAGGGAGAGGGAAGGGGATGGGAGCAGGTGTGAGTTTCAGCCATGTCTCAGAGGGGACAGGGTCACCAATGCATGTGAGGAGGAGTGTAACATGGAGGAAAGGCTTTTAAGGATCTAGAGGGAGCAGCTGGTCCTATGCCAAACAGGTGTTGGGAATGAGCCCAGGAACGTGATGCCCAGTTGATACACTGGGCCCCAGTACAAGAGGAGCAGGTAGGGTTTGAGGTTTCTCTCAGAACTGTTTGCCTGCCCAAGGAAGGACCCTACAGAACAACTGCATTTGTAGCTAGTGGTTCCCCTCTGGGACAGTTTGAGGGAAGAAATGCTTGCTCTAAAAGGATGTTGAGGTATTTTGCTCAGGAATATTAGTGCTCTTTTTCCTCTGTTGTTTATGAAATAAGCTCTGGCTGTCAGATGTTGTTTGCTTGGTTTGGGTTTGGTTCGGGTTTTTGTTTTGTTGGGGCAAGTTGGGATTTTTCTGGGCAGGGTGTTTTTGTTTGTTTGTTTGCTTGATTTTTGAGGGTGCAGGAGTGGTGGTGGGATTGTTGGGGGCAGGGTGGTGTTTGTTTTGTACTATTGTAGTAGCAGTGACACTTGTTGTCTAGGCTGGAAAGAAGAACAGCCCCTGTGAGCATGAAAAAATGAATGTGGTGACATGAGAGGATAAAGTTGTGGGAAAATGAATATGGTCAGTTTTTCCTTAGATTAAAACAGCAACATCTTGTACAAAGAGAACTGGTGGAAGGGTGTAATATGAGAAGCAGGGGCCAGATTGGGGTGGATAGTGTTTCTTGAAGAGGAAAAACACTGTGGTGTTGAGGAAGACCATCCTTCCTGCAGGATTTCTCTCAGACATGATCTGTAGTATCAGACCAGGTGACAGGTGTTGATGAACTAGTAGGACCAGATTAGGTGGAGAGAAGTTGTAATGGGAGGAAATAGGAAAGGAATCAAACATAGAAGAGGATACAGAATGGTGAGAAATAGCACCCTGCTAATGGATAAGAGAAGGTGAAGGCCAGAAGAAAGGGCCAAAGTGTAATAATTCCTTGCAAACCACTAAGATGGAGTGTCTGAGGAAAAAGCCTGTGTAGCTGGTGGCCAAAGAATGGCTATACATTAGATGAGGAATTGGAGGGGAACTGTTTGCAAAGAATATCTTCATTCAAGACTCTTCTTTTGAGTGGAAGCAAAAAAGGGCTGTGAATTGAATGAAGTTAAGATGATGATAAAACATACAACTGAGGGATGGAGTGGTTGCTTGAGCAGAAAATGGAATTGCTGTGGATGACAGTGACAAATTGAGAAGGCAGGGGAAGAAAAGACTTCAATCAGAAGGCTGATAGGAAATAGCTAGGTGAAGTTCAGGTAATAACATGACAGAGAAGAGATTGTACAGGGCTGCATGAGGATGATAGAGATAGTGGAAATCGCAAGCAGCAGCAATACAGCAGAGCTTAGCCACCTCCTTAAGTCTGTTCTCCTCCCTTTCTTGGGTTTGACTGAAGATGAGAATGGTGAGAAAAACTAGATACTGTACTGGATTTTCAGGTCAGGGTATATTTGCCTTTGTAATTCTAGCTGCAGTGCTTGAAGGCAGAAGCCTTGAGTGTGATTAAGCATCTCTTTGACTCATTTTCCAATACAGTGATTGTCTTTCAGCCAAAGTGGATTGGATTTTGGCATAATTTGGGATCCCTTTGAACTTTAACTGCAAACAAAACAATGCCTGGTTTCTATTTTGACCTCACAATTCATAGGATAGTTTTACTCACTCTTAAGTTTTTCCTGGTCACTTTTGGAACATAAACAGAACAGATACTTTGGTTTTGTCTCTCTGAAACCATTCTCTTACAATTGTTTGTGGAATAAAATAAGCATCTAGATGCTAGCTATGAGATAAAGCGTATCTATGGTGACATGGAAGAGAATCTTAGTATTGAGAGCACATACACTTTAGGATTATGCAGTGAATTACAATTAGTTTTGCAAGAATACCCATGTAACCATTCCACAAACCAATTTAACAATGCAGAAAAGATGCAGAGAATGATAAGCACTCCTCTGCCTTTCTCTTTCCCAACTTCTTGTGAGATGAAATCTCATTTAATAAAATAGTATCTGTGAATACATAACAGCTTAAGAACCGCTCTTCCTTTGAGTGAATACTCTACTGTTGGTGTATATGATGCCATCCTAAGTATAAACTTTTATTAATATCCATACCAGAAAAGTTGTTCAGATTTATCAAATGATACAAACTAACTTGCAAACTATGGTAGTCTAATTAATTTGATTTCTTTGTGCATGCAAACTTTCAGTTTTCATGCAGTGGCCTGTCTGTTTGCACCATACTATGTAAAAATGCTCTGAGAGTGGTAAGTACAAACACATCTAAGCATAAAATGAATGTCACACCAAATCAGAAAAGGTGATCCATTTTGAAGACCAGATTAAATATAAGGTGTTTCAGTGGACATAGATACCAGTTCATTGGAGTACCTCATCACTGTTAGGTAGTACCAGCACAGGGGTCTGCACAGGAGAACTTGCTTGTTAGTCAATTTTGGAGAAGGGGAAAACTGGGTGTCTTAGTCAGGAGTTCTGAGACAACCCCAGGTATAAAGGTTTTGCCCAAATTTCTGTATCTTTATAGTATGTTAAACTACCTGATAGCATCCAAATCTGGCATTAGATGCAAGCAAAGTTGTCAGTTGCTTGAGGGTAGACAGACATGAGTGGAAAAATGATGTCCTGACAAAGAAGTTGGGGTGAAAACACAACATACCACGTTTTTCACTTCTCTCTTCTCCCCAGGTCAGCAGCACCATATATCTGTATTTTGAAGGTGATGAGGAGGGGAACAAGAATAGGCTGAATACTGTGGGCACTTGTGTATGCAAAGAGCTGAACTAGACTGTGGCCTCCTGTTTCCTGGGATGAGGGAGCTCACTTAGCTATAGTACCATGGGCTTCTCTGAGGCAGCAGTGTCTGGCAGAGCCCTTCTGCCACCACTATTCAATTCAATTTTGATCCCTCCAAAGGGAGAGCAAAGTGTGCCATCCTGCTTCATCCTCAGAGCAAGCAGGGTTCAACTTTGCTCAGACTGCTGAGAAATGCTGAGCATGCAGGTCCAACCATGTGGGATTGGTGCCACGGGGCTGCTAGAGCGAAGTCACATCTCTGACTATAGAAGGAAACAGAAACCTTTGGACTTGTAACAGTGGACTTAAGCACTGTACTTAGGGGGAACAGTCAGACTACAGACCTAAGCAGGCAGAAAATCCATGACTCAGACAACCTTAGTTAGTGGAGCTTAGAGGCAATAAACTGTGCTTTGAGGCATTGCATTTGAGAATGTTTGTAATGGCTTATCCTGTATGTTTCAAAAGACAGTCAAGGCATTTAAATTGAATATTTGTTTTCTGAGGATATTCAGGATCAAAAAGAAGTCATGCAGCAGTAAAACATCATCATAAGCAAAAATATTCTTGGGAAGTATGCAACATAATATAAAAGCATATCTCCCTGTGTAACATAAAAGTTGTCAATAACTGACCATCTTCAGAAGTTCTTTTTGCAAGAGAAAGAATCCCTCTGAGCACAAACAGATCTCAGGACAATGTAAACAAGTGTTTATGGTGACAGCAGTAGATCAAGAATGGAGGAAATTTCACCTGTTTCTCTGAGAATGTTATAATAACAAGGCCAGGATGCAGAAGTTCATGGTTTTGGAAGTGGTTTGTGCTTCATTTCATCTACTATTAGTTGATCACTGCCATCCATTGATAAATCTCTGCCACCCTAATGCAGAATGGATCAGGACAGCCAGGTATCCCATGGTAGCTGAGCTCTGCCAGACTATAGAGTGGTGTGGCTACCCTACCCTTTTCACTCGCTCTCCTGGAGCTGCCAGAAGAGTTTGAAAAAACTACAGTGGATTTGATTACCTGGATGAAGTACAGTGTAGGATGTATATGCATAAAATCCATGAATTCTGATGATTCTGTAACAAGAGAAAGTGGCTCATAGATAAAACCTATAGCCAAATGAGAAGAGTTCTGGAGGGGTTCCATGAATAGCTCTCCTTGAAGGCTGTAAAATGTTTTCCATGAGGTCAAGGCTGGCTCTGGGTGAGTGTGCCCTGCCTGGGCAGCAGGAGGAGGAGTACTCAGGGGCTTCAGGTTGTGGAGGCATATCTTCTTCCTTGTTCAGCTTTGTAAGCTTCTTTCAGAGCTACAGAAGCTGTCTTGTCTGAGGAGGAGGAGACTCTCTCCCTCCTGATGGCTGAAGGGACAGGGTGAGATCCAAGAGGTGACAGCTGTAAACTGTAAGCTTCGGAGAGCCAAGGCTGGCGGACTTTGATTCCCATGGATTGCTAAGCAGATACTCAGTAGCTGTGAATTAACTATATCTGGCATCATAATGAACTCTTCTCAAAGCCATGAGGGGCTGTGTGACTGCTTCAGTATTACTGTAGTAGCTGCAAGTGATCCGAGAGACAGCTGGGTAAAACTGTAATTATGAAATTGCCTACGAGTTGCTAAGTACAGACTAGCACAGACAAAAGGCTTCAAAGCAATGTCTAAATGTCTCTCAGTCACTCTTAGCCTTTGGTGACTAAAACTTACAGTTCCCTGCCATATGTGTGTATGACAATTTTCAGGGCCTCCAAGCTTGGGAAAAAAGGGAAAACCATCTCTATATGTTAATTTGCAATTATTTTCTCTACAGCTGTGGGTCTAAAAGCTGTATTTTGGTCATGTAAGTTTACACCAAGAAATCTTTTGATAAAGTAGATTTTCTAGAACAAGTAGCTGTTACCACATTTGTGAGGAGGTGGGGAAAGAGTGACTTACTTGAATTTCAGAGTTAAGCTTCAGTTTAAATTGTTGGTAGTTCTGTGGGAGGGAGAAGGGCATAGGCTGTATGTGAGACAGGCTTGATCAGATTTGGATTCCAATCAGATGGCAGTGTTGGAGCCCCGGTGGCAGCGCCTTGTGTCAGTGACCACAGCTCTCCATAGCGATATGGGGTAGGCATGCACACCAGTTCAGCATGGCTCAGGAAGGCTCAGGGCACTGTGCCACAACAGCAGAGCAGGGATCAGCTGAGCACAGGCAGCTGACTTTTCATCCAGTGCATTTGTGCAGTTGACATGGAGTTCATGACATCCATGCCCTGATACCAGTGTGACAGAGGAGAGGGGACAGTACCTGGGCTAGCCCAAAGCCTACAGCATAGTGTTAACTTCTCACAACTTCTTGCAGATATTTGACTTAGCAAACCTTAGGGTTCTATGATCTGATACAAGATAATTTTTGATTCAATAGCAGGAGTTGTGAAACTAGGTTTATTGTTGTGAAACCACTACAATATCTATATAGTCTCATATCTAGGGTGGTGACAAGCTTATGTTATGAAAACCTTTTCAATACTCTGTATGGATACAAAGATGGAATCAGTGCTGAGCAAGTGTTCTTGAACTGCTGGGGCTGCTTCTCCGCTGAATCCAGTCCTTGCTGGGCACCAAGGACAGATGTCCAGCTACATGCAGGCCTGAGTAAGGGAGGAGGGCAATTCTTGGGTGGGCAACCCAGGCCCAAGATAGCTGAATATTCTGCTTCAGGGAGTATTTTTTACAGCTGTGCAGGCTTTGCTTTTCAATTGCCTTGATTTCATGGATTAGACTCTGAACTGTGCTCTTTCTGGCTTCAGTGAGAGCATGACTGCAGTAGTTCACCAGCAGCAGCCCTGGAGAGCTCCCGGTGCTGCAGCCACTAGACCAGTAGAGTTCTACACGTCACCTGCATTTTAAATATGTATCTGTGCTGTACAGAAACCTACGTGTCAGCTAAGAGTATGTGATGATTGAAAGGCAACTGCAGATCAAGGCTGCAGTGCAGGCAGGCAGAAGAAAAAACAGGCAGAGCCTCTGTAATGCCTGAACTTCCATTATCTGTAGGAGCCAGGAAGTTTGAATCACAACTAAGACTGGCAAATAACTTATTTAAAGGGTAGCTATCTCAGGGAGCTGTAGTATGTAAATGAGGCATAGTTTACTCAAATGGCAAATCAGCAGTATAATTTGGAATGAAATATTGAGCAATTTTATAAAAAATAAAGTCCAAGAGCATGTTAGAGGCGTGGTTTGTGTGTGTAGTGTGTGGGATGCACTTGTATGCATGGACATGTCTGTGCTAGGGATGGAGAGGGCAGCAAGGAGTAGGGAGGGACAGGTTTGATTGGATGTGAATAATGGGCTTGATTTTCCAGGCTTTTCATCATGAAGCCTCTTCAGGACTGAAAACTTTCCTGTTCTTCCTGTCTTAAAGCAGATTTCATGGCAAAACAATTCCAAGACTTTGGCTGACATCCAAACATACTTGATACTATAGTATTTTAGCTGATCAGCAGACTCCTTTAATTTTTCTGTCATGCAGCCAAGACCTTGGTGTATAAAGATCAGTTCAGCTTTACCATCTGAAATTACTTTTCCTTAGGAAACAGTGTGGTAGGAAAAATAGTGTTTGACCTTAGTAAATCTGGGATATTTCAGCTGACTGCTAATGGCTACTACAGAAACATCAGTCTGATTTTTTTATATTTATTAGCTATACGTATGTATGACTCTTAACAGAAGTTTAACAAACTGATTATAAATTCTGCCTGAAAATAATGAGACACTGATATTTGCATATATTTCTGTCGGCAGCAAGTAGGGAGACTTTCTTGTATTTTAAAAAATTCTTGTTTATTAAACTATAGATTACATCTTCATTGTAGGCAGTAATACTCTGGGTTTGTGGGAAGAAAAGTCATGTGATGACAAGTTAGGTGAATTTAAGTGACAAACTGTACTATCACTATTTAACTTTTTGATGTAGTCTGTATGTCTTGAGTTGTTTTCTCTTGAAATGCAAGATCATGAAACCCTTTTTTGTAAAAGTAAACTGACTGCAGACAACAGAATTGTTCCCCTAAGCTATATTGTCTGCAAGAGCAGGATGCACATGCCCTGAAACTGCTACACTGCTCAGAATCTCAGTGAGCTTTTGTGTCTGTTTTGCTCGCTTTTTTTTTTTTTTTTTTTGTAAGGCTTTGGGCTCTGATTGTCAATGTATGCTGCTTCCAGAAAGTGATCTGCATTACAGGCATCCACATTTTGAAAACTACTTTATTGTGTAAGTTCCTATATAGTGTCTGTCCTTTTCAACAAATGGCTATGGAGAGACTGCTTTGCCTTCAATAGGGTGGCTTTATTTTCTGCAAAGCAATAAAATTGATGTATGACTGTGTCCAAAATTCCTTTGGGCTATCTTTATTTTAATTCTAGGATTATTTTGCACTTGCACTAATGTTTCCTGATGGATTGTATGAAAATGGCCTTATCAATGACATTCATAAGGCACAGCTTTCTCTGTGTCTGTGGTTGGTTGGTTGTGTTTGTTTGTTATTTTGGTTTTTCCTCCCCATCCAGCCATAACTCTGTTATGTCCAAGAGAGGACTGTTGGCTTTCCAGTGACAGCAAGGTTCCCACTGTGCACCCTCAACTGCATGAAATTTCAGCACTTACTTTTAAGCAGTGTTGTTACTTTGCAGGTTTTTGTAAATGGTGAATGTCAAGTACCTGAGGAACTGCCAACAGTTGCATTGTAGTAACCTGGGGGCATTTTTACCATCTCCTGAAGAGTACAGATTTTCCATTCATGATCTTCTTTTTGCTCATAAGACAGTCTGTATGTTTTTAGAAAAATAATCTTTCTTTTCAAACTGAACATGACTCCTACTCTGCTTGTGAGAAAAAAAGTTCAGGAAGCATCAATGTGTGTATAAACCAAGTTTGCATTTACTTACTTTTATTTCATATCCTGTGGGGCTGTGTTTGGCTTCCTTCCCACTTTCCTTCCCATCCTCCCCCCATGTTTTTCAGGTAAATCTCAAATCTGACACATTTTTCCTGGTTTTCCTATGATAATCTCTCCTGTTCTTACAGTGTGCAGCCTAATCAAGTCTCAGACCTGTTCCAGCTGTTAAGGAACCCTCAAGACAGTGGTGGGACAATTGTCTGGGGAATGCCACATAAGGTATTGAGAACTTCTTATCATGCAAGAGATACCTGAGTTTTTACCCAGTTTTTGCTCCTTTCATCTAGGAGTCCTTTTACTACTGTTTTCACCTGGACTTTACATGGTCTCCATTACACCTTCTGGCAGTACTATGTAATTTTTGGTGGGTCACTAAAGGAAAATGATGCTGCTTATTTAACTCTGACTCCTTCTATGATTTACTCTCCCTGGAGCTCCAGAGAGTCTTCATGCTGACCAAGAGGGTTGTCCTTAGTGGGTCAGAGTAGTATGGAGGCTTTACCCTGGAAAGACAATAATTTGAACAAGTTTCCAATATATCTCAGTGTTCAAATGAGCTTAAGTTAATTTAAAAAAAAATTAGCACAAGTGACACCCCCAAGTTTACCACAAAAATAGTTTACGGAAGGACAAAAATAAATGTCACCACTGGAACTCCAGATTTCTGTTCATTAGTTTGAAAGAAGAATTATATATCCTGTAGTTCAGTGCTATCACTCAGGCATTTTCTAGTCATGGGGGGTAACCTGAGCCTGAACTCCAAAATGTGCATCTCATCACTCAATTTTCATTACCTGTGGGGAGTTTTTATGCCAGTGTGTCTGTCAGATCCTAACACTAGTTCTTATTTTTACAACTGCAAGGAACTTCTGACCTTCTCCTCCCCACTAGTGTGCAAGCAGAAATCAGAAAGAAAGAGTCCCTCCCCTCCTCAGATAAACTTTGACCCAATTCAGGCTAATCTTGGGAAAGGCAGGTGCCACTGAAAGCTGCTGGGGAGCTTCAAGAGGAAGAGAACACAGAAGAGCTTTGTGTGACAGTCCAGTGAGTCAAAGCTTAGTCACATATTAGCTCAACATTGATGACATAAGCCACACAACATTCTGCCTTCATTCCTTCAGGTGTTTTGTTGTTATGGAAGGGTTTTTAATGGAGAAAGATATGATAAGACATCAGCTTCAACACATAATTATCCTTAAATTCCTGTCCTACCAGTAGCTTTTGCCTGAGCATGGATATTGTAGACCTTTCTCTTGACAGTTGGAAGAAAGAATCTCTTTTTAGTTCCTTTTGTTATAATCACCATACAGAGGTGAATGAACACATTTTGTGCTCTGGCTCCAACTATACTGTAGGAGTCCTGAAAGGTTACAGAGGGCACAAAGGACCAAATGTCATCTGGAAATAAGAGGTTGCAATGCTGATGTATTCCCCTTTTTAGTAAAGTAGGGAAACCCCAAGGGTTAAGTTCATGACTTTTGATACACTTGAATGTGAGACCTGCTAGCTTTGATGCTGTCGACGGTGTGATTCAACTTGTCCTATCCCTACATAATTTCTGAGGATGTCTGCAAGAAAAGAAGTTCAAGAGTTTATCAAAGTGTGAGCAACAAGGGAATAAGAAAAGTCAGTGCACTGGTTGGAAGAGAACTAGTTTTCATTGACTCCTATTGCAATCATCTTAGATATCAAATATGTTTTATACAATGAAAAAGGCCAAAGCTGACAATTACAAATTAAACTCCAGTACTGACATTATACTGCTTTAAAAAATGTTTTACCACTTTTTGTGTTCTTTAGGAAAAATATCTGAGATTGGGAAATGTGTAAAAGAGAACATACAGAGAATGGGTGGGTGTTTTCTTTTACTTTTTTTTTTTAGCTACTACTTAAGAAGTGACTTTAGCACTAAAAGGGAGTTATGAAAACATCAGCTGCACCAGTCTGTCCTGAGCAGAGCAGCACAGCCAAGTCTGGTGAAGGAGTGTTTTGCCAGGGCATTAATAACCAGTGCAGACATGGCAAGACTCCTTATTTTTCTGGGTGAAATAAGCCATGCCAGCTCTTTCGAGTGTTGTGTTGACACCAGGGGCCCTTGCCAAACTGTGTTGATATGGGATTGTATCCTTTTGCCATCTTTCCCTGAATTACATCAGGGAACTTTTGCAACTCATATCTGACCTGTTAACTTCAAAACAGAAGTAAAGATCTTTGGTGTTTCAGGTTTATTCACTAATAAGGAGGCACGGGAGTAATAGAAAACAAATACATGCTTTCATCTTGCCACTTTTCATTGAAGTCTTAGTATTAGGCATAGAGGCAGGAACATTTCGGGGTATTGCTCTTATTCTGGGTATTCATTTTGCTGTGTGGGCAAATCAGCACATTTCTCTTTGCCCTTCTTTCTCAATCTGTGAAATGGAGACAATGCTGCTCTGAGATTTGAGATGGCTGGGCAGTGCCATTTTGGGCTAAATCCCAGGGCAGTTTCAGAATCCTGAAGAGGTCAGTATCACTGAGACTTAGTTGGGAACAGTCCTGCTTTGGTCTGGGTATGTGTCAGCAGAAAAATTGACCTCAGGAGGGTAAGACTGAAACTGTAACCTTTCTACTAGTGATGATAATGCTGTGAAACGCAAGGAAAGATCTGCATTGTTAAATGAGACGTGCTTTTGGCGTAATCAAAGATGTAAGTGTCTTGTGGTTAGTTCTGTGGTAGCTGTAGATCTGGAAGGAAATTAGGAAATGTGGTTGTGAAAGAAAAAAAATATGTTGACCAGAAGCACTAGGAGACAATTACCCTCTTTTCTATAGGAAACCAGGACTTGACTGTTTTCTTTAATGATTGCAAATAAGACATACTTAATTTCAAAGAGGCTTTCTGAAAGGCTGGCATAGAGACACCAGCCTCTCTCCAGGGCAGCCTCTCCTCTGGGCAGCCCTGGAAACTTGTCCATGGTTTGTTTATAGCCTCACCACCTCCTGTCCAAGGCTCAGAGGATATGCTGGAAAAATGGCAGATAGGCACTACGTGCACTGTGGGAAATCATCTTTCTGCCAGAATGGAGGCTCTTAAGATCCTGTTCTGTTGCTCTTGTTCCTCTCTGCTTTGAAGGGAACAGAATTACTCCACTTCAGGTTATATGTAGATTTGATTCTTTTGTTTGTTTGTTTCCAAAACTACTCTAGCAGCAAAAAGAGATCAGACAAAATCGCTGCAGAGGAGATTTAACATACTGTAGGGCTTTTGTCTAATGTGACATATTACCTGAACAGTAAAATCTCAGGGAGCATTTATTGGAGTGACAGGAATCTGATATCCTCATAAGTCCTTGTTTGTAGCTCTCCATTCCCCACACATGCCCTGCGTGGACTCTGTGCCAGAACTTTTGCTGCATTGCTGCTGGCTGATGCAGCTGTAGCTCTCAGTTTCTCTCTAAATGGTGTTTGGGGTAGGATCAGAGAACCAATTAATACAAAGAGTAAAATGATAGTGGAAATTTGTCTCCTTTCAGTTTTATGCCATTAGGATTGGGAGGCTCCCATTGATCACAGTTGTCTGTTCAGCCCCCAGGAAGTTTCTTAACATACCAGAAACTTGTGCTGACACAGAATGGGTCAGGACTTCCTCTGCTCTCTCACTGCATCACATGCGCAAGAGGCTGATGATCCATTGCACCATGCATTGGAAGCAAGTGTGGCTCTCCTGGCAGCAGCTGCTGCAGATCTATCTCCATACATTAATCCCAGAGAGGCTCCTGTGTTGCACCTCTGTGCTGATCTGAAGTGGGAAGGGAATTAAGGTCTTTTTCTTGGACGTTTATTCTTCCCTTTGCATGTTTGGACTCCTGCTTAGAGTAGGGGGGAAATGGGTGGTGGCAAGTTTGTGGGTTGTCTTCTTGAAGCTGGGGTGTATAAACCCAGCTGGTGCTGTGCTCGTGAGAAGAGTTGGGTGTGGAAAGGGAAGATGGAGTACGTGCTGGGATGAGATGACTGCAGTTTCAGAGGAAGAGCGAGCAAGAAAACTACTGCCAGGAGAGAGGAAGGGTATGCCTTGGGATAAATGACAAGGAAGAGGGAATATTTGCCAAGAGAGGGAGACTGGAGCAGGGAGCCCTTGGTGTAGAAATTATATGTGCGATCACTGATCCATCACAGCACCTGGGAATAAGGGAGCAGAAAGCTCTCTGCTGACAGAGGCTGCTTGGAAAAATGTGTGCAGGCTCCACAGTCGGGTGGTTTGTGCTCACAGGGCTGAGGGAAAATCCAAACTATTTCTCTGCTGCTATCTAACCACTGGCAAAACTACATACTTGAATAATATTTAAGTCAGTAACCAAGTCTGACAGCCTAGATTTGTGCAAGGGCCAGGTACAGCCCCATCTCCCAAATTCCTGATTTCTGCATTGGTGTTATTTCTGTTCCTGTTTTGAAACTGTGATCAATATGTTAAGAAACAGAGTCTGTGCACTTGCTTTTCAGGTGTATTCAAATCTTCTGACCTTACTGCAGCACATAGGTGTCTTTTGCTTCTTACTCTGTTCACGTCTGATGGCATTGGAAGCTTTCTTCCTTCCTCCCCCACTCATGTAAATTAGCTAAGCTTAACAGAGTGCTTGAAGGCTAGGCAGGGCAGTTTGGTCTCAGGATTGCAGTAGCACAATTTAATCCAGTCAGACTTCAGATTCCCTCCACCTTGCACCACAAGAGCTCTCTGAAGCAAAAGGAATTCCTCCTTAAAAGCAGCTGCAGTATTAGGGTACCTTTGTATCTCAGAGGACAACTCAGGACTTCGTTTCTTTGTCATGCCCTTGAACAAACATGCCAATGCATGTATAAACCTGAACAAATACTCTTTTTTTTTGGACTTTCACAGGAAGCATGGATGAATGCATGGCTCAAGCACTTACTGTATCAGACTGTTCTGATGTAAAGTGCCTCTCAGCAGCCTGGCTGTAAAGCAGCAAAGCTATAAAACACTGCTGCAGAGAGAGGTGATGAATTCAGAACTCAGCTGCTCTACCCTTTCTGAAGAGGTGCCACCCCTATAAGCAAACTTTTCAGTACTAAATTCCTCTCTCCAGGCAGGAAAGGGAGGGAATTAATTTGGAAAAAAATTAACCCTAATAACTTTTTCCTTTCCCAACTTATTAGCATATAAAATCCTGGAACCGACCCTAGAGTAGATTTTTACCCAGAAGTGATGGCAGGTACCAAGGGTTTAGTGGGCTTTTACTGCTATTGTTTAATTAACGTGGAAAATAGTCTAGGTTTGATGGCAGTGATCAGTAGTTCAGAAACATGAGAGAGCTGCCTTTGGGCACAGTAGGTTTGGAGTCATGGGCTGATGGAGTTCCTACCACCCTGCGCTCCTCTGTTAAGGAGAAAGGAAGCAAGAGGTATGTACTTAGCAGCCAGTTCCAGTTAAAGGCAGAAAATAATTTCCAACCCATCATCTTTAAATTACTTTGTAAGCCTTGAAGGTTCCTAATTCCACTGTCTGTAGACACCACACCTGTGCAGTGTGGATCTGAGTGGGTAACCATACAAATGAAGCAGTAGCAATCCACACTGAATAAATTGATTAAACTAATCCAGGGAAGCAGAAGCTACTTGAAGACCTTCTTTCAAGATATTATTGTAGTTAGTATTTTTGTTTGGGTAGTAACTGAGGTTTTTCCTCCTTGTGGTCTAGTTAGTCAGAGGGTAAGAGAGAGACTATTGTGTACTATGGAGAGAAGGTATGTCAGAGTTGTGGTACTACCTGTAGAAACCAAGGGCTTGTTTAGAGATGCAGTTATGACTGTCTTCACTGCTGTGCTCTCCTCTCCTGTTGTGCTCTGGCCAATTGTGTATGGTGGACTATGTCACAGATCTTACAGCACTGATCTCCATCTCCTTGTGATAATTGTCGCTCAGTTTTTATGGGTTTTCTTCCTGTGCATTGGAGTGTTTTGGTTCGTTTGGTTTAAAGTGATAAAGCCTTTATAACAAAATACGGGCTTGCATTTTGACCTGCCATGAGAAGGAGGTCCTAAATAACTGTTAAGGTAGTTGATGGTTTGCTTAAATGTAGCACTGCTGGAACAGCCCTTGTAGTCAGTCAGAAGTATCTGGGGCCATCTGTCTTTGGGTCCAGCCTAGCACTGTATTATCCACTCCTGTCTCACTGAGGGTTTATCACAGATGCATGTAGAAAGCTCTGATGGTAAAAGATGAGATGTTTGAGAGACAGATATCAGTACTGTATTTGGAATTCATTAGTCATTTATCTGTAGATGTTTCACACTAGTTATTTCCTAATGAAAATGGAAGCTCTTTTCCTGGAAAATGGAAGCATAACTGTTAGGGGAGTAGAAAAGAAATAAGGAGGCTTGCCAGCAAACCTTGTGAATCAAGGGGTAATTGAGCCTTACATTGTGTAATGGCAGTTGATGCTGGTATAGGATGTGCAGCTGAATGTGATGTTTCACAAATAGATGTGAGGAGCACAAGCTAGCAAAATAAAAATATTTAGATAAGCTACTATTACAGCATTTCCATCAAAATAATACTCAGACACTTGGTGCTTCAACAGGTGATGTGTGCAAACAAACCAGCACATATGAGGTTTCAAAAATTAAGTTGCTGTGTACATGAAGCTGGGGAGGGGGCTGGGGAAGAGTAGCCTGTTACATCAAAGGTTCAGTGTAACTTCATATGTCCTTGGAGGCCTGGAGGTGACTAAGCTTTGCTTTGGGCTCAGCTCATTACATAGAAGAAACAATGGCTGGTAAGAACAATTACTGATCTTAATTTCTTCCAGAACTTAAAGGTTAAAAGAGAAATTTAGTCTGCCATCACATAAATGAAGCTTACAAGCCTTTTAAGAAGAAAAACATGTGCTTTCTTGAAGAAATTGTGGGGTCAAATGCACTGACACACAGTATTTGACATTTGACTACTGAAGGCACTGCAAGGTGTGGGATGATGTAGAGGGTGGCCAAAGTTGCAAGAATTCCCTGGAGTTGGAGGCAGATCTGCTTTCCTCTTACTGCAGGATTCTTGTCTTCTAATGGCTGCAAATGATAATGAACAGCCTTCTAGAGCTGCGCAATGGTGCTGGCTTGGAACTCAAAGTTTTCCTTTTGTTGCTTCTGTTGTTCCCTTGCAGATGATCCATGATGAGTTCTGTGCATCCTGCTATGAAGAATCTTGAATCTTCTGTGTTGGAGTGAAATAAAACAACAGCTAAAGCCCCCAATGGCACGCTGGGGCACAGGGACTCTGAAGAGCTGCACCCTGCCCTTTTCTGCTGTGGCAAGGAGAGGAATGTCCACAGAAGGCTGAGCCTCTCCAGCTCTGGGTGACTGCAGAGAGGGAGCTGCACTTACCGCACTTCTCAGGTAACCTTTGTTCAATGCAATGATGCCAGATAATCAGCTATTCAAAGTCATTTGGACTCATTTGTCTAAGTAGAGTGTCAGCTCTGGGCAAATCTCATCAATATTTAATCATCTTGTACCCCTGAGAGCACTAGTGTGGAGATGTCTCTGGAGCACTTACTCATTTGCTGTGTGTTATACTCAGTTTATACCTATGCTTTCACTATTTTGCTGCACCATGTGAAGATGCACATGGGCTGCCTACAGGGCTGAACTGAATGGAAAGGCTCTGGAAGGCTTTGCCGCACTGGAGTTTTGCACCCAAGACACAGGGTGGAGGCTCTGTCATGGGAAAGATGATTTCCCCTTAGCTTGAGGAAAGCTTCTTGGTTTTCTTTCCTTGAAACCATGCTTAACTCAGCAGGTGCTCATGAAGGTTCAATTCCTGATTTACCTCTCCTGGCTCACAGCCATGCTCCTGAGAACCTAATTGGGGCTGATTCCCAATCCAGATGTAATAGTAGCTCTCCAGAAGATCCTGCTGCCCTGCTGCAGAGAGGAGTATAAACAGTGATGCTGGTTTCAGAAGTCCTTGCTGGCTTGCTCTTTTTGTTCATCCTGGGATTTAGATTACCCAGCAGTGCATATGTCAGCTCAACCCTTTTACTGGTTCCATTCCATATTCCCTTATAGGAACCTCAGACAAATGTTGTTTTAAACACTGAATCTTTCAACTTGATCCTCAATTGAGCAACATGATACATAGCCTGTGTAAGACTGTTCATTTCTTATCCTATAAAATAATTATTGATGCTGAGAGTGAGCTATTGTCCTGGTGTGGGAGATATGGAATAACTGTGCTGGGGTAGCAGTGGAACAGAGGAAAGGGAAAATGTGGTCGTGCTGTTACATGCAGATTATCAGTGCACAGACTCTCACCTGAAGAAAAAAAGTTAGGAAGTAATAATTGAGACATTGAAACAAATTTTCATTGAGTTATGGGTTTACCTTGATGATTTCTTCTTCCTATCCGTAGTCCAAAGATTTTAATATTGCTATTGACTTGACTTAGAAAGCACTTTTGATAAAGGAAACTGCAAGTCTGCAAGTCTACAAGACAGCATGGTGTTAGAAATTAGTATTTCATAACCATCCTGAAACACAGCATATGAGTTCTAGAAATATCTAATACTTGCAAACAGGAAAGAGAATTACTAATCCTGACTAATCTACCCCAAGTAAGTGCTTTGCTACGACCTAAAGAACTGAAACAAAATCTGTTTTTTTACTTTCTTTGGAAAAGAATCAGTTTTTCTGTGTAGAAGGAAGCAGGACAGAAATGTGGCTCCTGGGGAAGAAAGAGGAATTTTTCAGTGGTCACGTCTTCTCACTCTTGGTTCTCTTTCCACTTAGCCCCCCAGAATATGTCTCCTAATACAAAATTTTATTTAAAAACCCTCCCCCTTTTCCTAACTGAGAAGCTGAAACACTTTTGCACCAGAGAGTTACTAAAAGAAGGAGCAGGTGTGCATTGAGCTGAGCAAGAAAGTCTGAGGAAGAAGAACAAACTCTTTTTACATCCTTTTTTATTAGGTATTTAGATCTGAATTTGGAGTGGTTGGTTGAAAGAGGAAACATTAAGCAAATTGAACATGACCTCCTTTTTACCAGACTTTACCATGTGAAAAGCCAGGGGAATCTTGTCCTGGATTTCAATTGAAGTAGAGCTGACAGAGCCACAATAACCTGTGAGGTTAGACCAGGAGTACCAGGAAGTAATTTATTTAATCCCTCAGCACCAGGAGGTACTTTATTTCTGTTGGACTGGGACTAATTTGTAAAGAATTTTGATGCACAAAAATAATCAATCTTAAACCTGGGGTATTATCTGAAAGTAAAAGTAGCTTCCTGTAACTTGAAAATGGTATTTTTGAATTTTTGTGCTTTTTTTGTTTCCCATTTTTATTTCTTAAGGCTTATTAACTAATTACTTTCACAGTTGTGGTCTCAAATGACTGAAAAACAAGACACACCTTCAAAAACAACTAAGTTCTGCTTCCCAAGGCTTATACTGCTCTTTTCCCCACCAGAGGTGCTGTACAGCTGCACTTTGGTGAGGAGGCCTTTCCATGTTTGCCTGTCCTGCAGAGATGCCCTGCTTGGTGGGAGGGTGCTGCTGCTCTTCCAAGACGCCACATGCTCTGTCAGTGGTAAAGCTCAGCAAAGGTCCTTTATTGAGAAACATTTTTGATATTTTGAAGACTTTGGATACTCAAAGTCTTTAAATTGTCAGAGACATTTTGGTCAAACCCATTTGCTTTAGTACTGTAAAATGCTCTGGGAATTCTTCGTGGATGTTGAAGGGAATTTTTTACTTGCTGGAGAACTTGCATTGAATACACAAATTCTTAAACTATATGTGCATTTAAAATCTGATCATACCAAGAGTAAATACAACTGTGCAAACCTGTGCCATTTTACTCTGGATAAAAACTTGCTAAGCAGCAGTAGATCTTCTAGACAGTACACTGCACCTGCTGTGTATTATTAATATCCTAGTCTAGATTCTGTTGAAGCTAGGGAAGAGATTTTCTTATTAGCTGACCCTAGTGTTCATGTATGCACATCATTATGCTAAAGGACTTCTAAAAATTCTTTGCTGCTTTATTAGTTACTACAATGATAAGGAGGAGACCATTACTGTATTTGGCCTGTTTGGACCGGTTGAAAAAAAGGTTGAGGATGATCTCTGCATTCTTCATGCTCCCTTTGTATTTCTGTTTCACAATTCTTATTGAATTAACCTGTCAGAAATGTCCCTGTGGTTCATCACCCTATGCTACAGTAGGTGATAACAGATGTCAGGAAACATCTGTTGACATGCTTCAGTTGAGCAGCTTTTTGGGAAGTTTGGAATGATACAGCTTCCACTGTGTTCGGAATGACTGCACCATGCTGCTGAACACTGACATACTTTTGTGGCATTCCAGGCAAGCTCAAACCCCTTTCTCATAGAAGGGAGAACTCCTTCTGCATGGGGCAAAGCCATGCCCTCCACTGCTTTCTGGTAATAAGATAAAGGTCCTTTCATGCCTGTGAAAGCAAGATCTCTGATAACTCAGCAGAGTTTGTGACTGTGGCTGCTCCAGGGTTTATAGTGTAGGCTTTGAAGGGTTTTTTTCTGCACTTAGTGGGGTAGATAACAGTTGAGAGAAAGTTGCATTCAACAAGCCTTTGAAGGCAAAAAGAATATTGAGGGTACTGAAGGATAATGAATGAACTTACAAAGCCAAAAGCTACTTTTCAACTTCATCACTTACCACTGATGATTCAAGATGAGCCTGTGCTTATTAAAAGGGACATGCTACAGGATGCATCTGGTGTAACGTTGCTTCTTTCCAAAGTGGGTACAGAACATGGGGATCATGTGCCCTGCAGCCTTGGCCAGTGGTAGGCAGAGCAGAGCTGTGCCATTACAGAGGGTAAAGCAGCTGCCGTGAGGGGGGAAATATTATCCCACTCTCTGGAAAGGTTACTAGCTCTTGGGAATTTATTTTATTTTTTGTTAAGAGCTAATTTTAAATTTCTATTTTTCTGATTTGTTACCAGCTGATCTCTAAATTGTTATCTAAAGGTTACCTCTACTTTATATGGCATGTTAGCCAAAGAGAGCAGAGGGAAGTTTGCATGTGCTCTGGAAAAGAACCTATGCAAGATGCACATTTGGTTTTGGTGGGGTTTTTTACTGTCCAAACTTGAAGGGGAAGCATAGAATACTGAACTTTTCACCACATTTGATATTTGCCAAGGAATTCTGAAGTTTATGGTTTCACTCTAAGACACCATGGGTTTAGTGAGAAGAGCAGCAACTGTATTTAAACCTTGTAGGTGTGCAGATAATAACATAAGAACAAAAACAAGTAAGCAAAAGCTTCCTTGTGTTGGCTAATCAGCTAATTTTCAGCTTATAATTAACTCAGACAAGCCAAACTCATGTATTTTACATTCTTCAATGATTTGTGCCAAATCATATGTTTCAGCCCTTAGTAATTTCAGCTGGAAGTGTTTTGTCTGTTTGTTTTAATGTACTCAGTGCTCCATACTAATACCACTGGCCCTCATTCTCCATGGTCACTTCAAGAAATTAAAACTTAAAATAAACCCTTGCCCTAAATGTGTGCTTTGCTCAAAGTTCTGTCAGCAAGTGCTCATGTAATGGAAACTTCATCTGTTACTACAGCAGTAGGTGGTGCCACACAGGTGGAGTGGGAATGCAAAGGCAGTTTTCCTTCCTGGGCAGCAGGAAGACACAGGCTGCTCCATGACCTTGGGTGAGCCTTGCCACCTGTTGCCCTTTTTTACACAACAGTGGCCTGTGCCAGCCAGCAAGAGCAAGCACTGACCTCCCTGGGGAGCAGCAAGCAGAGCACAGGAGGGCAGTGAAGCAGCCTGGCAGAGCAGTCCGGTTTGGAGCACATGAAATGCTTGTGACCGGCACGAGAGCCCCAGGACTCACCCGCTGCCAGCACTGCTCCTGCCTGCTGGTACTGCCAGTGCCTGCACCTCCTACTGCTCTTACCACGGCTGCAAACACCAGGCACTGCTGGCTGCTGTTGAAGGGAGCCCAGATTAAAACTGTTCTTCCAAACTGATTGATTGTTTGATTTCTCTTTAAGCATCTTTGTAATATAAATTCACATGAATAATGAATGGGGGATCAAACAGGGAAAGAAACTTTAACAGGTTTATAAAACTTGAGCTAAAAGAATTGCTTTTAGTTTAGCTAATCTAAACTTAAGTTTGACTATTCAACTAAAATGATTTTTATTTAACTTTAAACTTTAAGTCTAAACTTAAAATCTTTGCTCTTTTCACCCATCCCGTTGATCTATTAATTTCTTACCTTCTATCTCTGTTTCTCTCTACAGCTCTCCAGTGAGAATATCAATATATATGCTGTCTTTGCCTTGAGGGGAGAAAAAAAAATCATTATCTAAATAGCGACCCAATTGCTAGGTTTTTTTGTCTACATAACAAAATTCAAGATGGTTGCATCAAAGTTTTGGAAAGTGCTATATGTTTTTTTTGAGAACAGGTCCTAGCTGTTGAGAAGCAGTGGTTGTACTGGGTTGTTTGGTGGCACCTGGGACTCACTAGCCCATTCTAGAGGCTTTAGTTCTGTTTCTTTAACAGATATCTTGAAGTTTAAAAGAGTGAAGTACCATCATATATAAAGATGCTTACAACAAAAAACCTCAGGTATCATAAAGTCAGTGAAAAAATAGTATGGGAAGAGTGTGATCGGGATTTTGAGGTGCTACTCTGTTTCTTGAGGCAAAGGGTGGCCAGCATTGGTCTGCCTGGTCTGCTGGCAGACTGCACAGCACCTGTAGCCAGCAGAAACTTGCCTGTGTGTTCTGTAACATGCTGTGAGTGCCACCGTCTTTCATTTTAGGATCTCTATGTACTTTATACATTACAAATTTATGAGAGTGATTAAGAAGCTCAGATCTCTTAATCTGCATGATCTCTTACTCAGGTAGTGATTGAAGTCTCAGAAATACATGGGGGATATAGTGATAAAAATTGCATTATCACACAGTTCTAAGAACCTTGCAGTAGGATCTGTCACTGTTCTATAGAAGAAAATATAAGGAAGGAACTTAATGTAGTTATTTTTGAGACAGATAAAATTAGAGGGGTTTCTAACTAGTAAATGTTTGTTGGTGCTAGATATTTCTAGACAGAGATTTTAGAAAAAATATTTTTCTAAAGTCCAAATATGTAGGTGTCTATGAATGTCCATGAAATCTAAGCATCTCAAATAATTTTTAGGATCACTAAGCAGTTTGTTACATGAAGTAGTACTCAAATATTCCTCCAGGCCCATCTCTATATAACAAATAGGGATTTCACTACTGGGTTATATAGTAAAAGATATATTTCCAAAGATAAATGCCTTCTCATCACTTTAAACAGTGTCAGATGTAGCTGATTCTAGGAAGTTTGCATCTTAGAAATAAAAAAACAAGATAGAGAATAAACTTAGACCATTAAAACATCCCTAGACATGTTCATGAACTCCTCCCACAAGACAAGAGCTTGCAAATGATCTCTTCACTGAGTCCATCCATGGTAGTGACCACTGTCTTGTGTAGCATAGAAGAAAGGAAGCAGCCTCAAGGAGTCTCGCGTGTCCTTCTCAGCTGGAGCTTGAACACTGGCTGTAGGAGGACAGCTTGCAAAGACAAATATACTCCTCTGTGGGGCAGAAGCTCCTGCTCACCATACCAGGGCTCCCTCTGCTCCTGCTGGGCTGCAGTATTGCATGAGGCAACACACGGCAGCACGGATGGCAGGCCATGGCTCAAGCCAGGGAAGATCAGAGATATGATAAAGTGATGTCTCCATGATAGGTAACTAGAGTGGGAGGTGTCATAAGTGGAATGGGCTGGGAAGCTAGGAGTGATCGCTTCAACAGCTCATGCTGTTCAGGAAAGCAGTAGGGAAACTTTCCAGGAACTACTAGTCCCAACTCTAAAGCTCTCTTGGGTCTGTGAGTGGTGGTGGAGCACGTGCTAACCAGCACTCACCAGCAGGGAGATGGCGCCAATACCTTGTAGCTGTTTTGTGTAGACAACTTGGATATATGCTTAACAGGTAATTTGATTAATGGTGCTTTCTTGTAACATAAACATGGCCAGACAATCCTTATTTTCCTCTTACAATTGATGTTTTACAATATTTAGCCTGTTTTTCATGTCTATTTCCCATAAACACAAGTTTGCATAGGCAGGTTTGTTATTCACAAGCCAGACATTTGTTTTCCTGTGCAGCAACTCTGTGAATCACCCTATCACAGCGGAGGAAGGAGGGTGGAATTGTTCCCACCCATTTCCAGAGACAATGCGGGTGATTTATGATGAAGGGCCTTGACACGTTGTTCAGTTAATCCCTATATTGGCTTTTATCCCAAATGAAGATGTACTCTACTGACGTACCTTGCTGTGGAATACTTTAATGGGCTGTACATTTGCCATGCTGATCTTATCCGTGTCCTTCAAGCCTTTTATTAGAAGTATTCCCAGGACTCATCTTCACTACGGCGTTAAATTGGGAGTTGGCTGTAGCTCTCTCCCTGTCTGAACACAGCTTTGCACCAAAGCAGGAAGGACTGTGCAACCCCGAGTTTGTAGAGAAGGGGCATTAACTAAAGCCTGAGCTACTCTAACTGCCAACCTGAGCTCCCTGCACTTAATCCTGCTTTCCTACAGAAGCCAAGCACTAGAACACAGCTTGCTACACGTGAGAATTTTAAGTTTTGTCCAGAAACCTGTGCTTCAGCATCCTGTTGTGCTTAGATGGGTGGCTCTTGCAGATCCTCTCCCTTTGTTTAAGGCAGGCAGCTGATAACTTCCAACACCTGCTCAACCATTGTTTTGGTCTGGCATCTTCAGGCTCAGCTTGGCGCCCTGGGGCAGATGAGAAGTGGGGCCAACCGTTTGAAAGCAGAGCTCTGTTTACACACATGGTTCAAGTGTTATGGCATAAGTGTTATATGAAAATGCAAATAACAAAATTACTGTACATGTTCAGTCTGCAGATGTGTTTTGTAATAAATTAGGTTTGTAGAAGTTTTTTTGAATGCTGGGCACTAATTTAAAATCAGAGCATCAAAATCACTATGCATAAGCTCTTTGGCTTTGGGTAAGAGCTTGGAGCTCATTAATTCTTCCTGTTTTCCCTTTCTGACTGCTGTAGGCACTGGCATTGTGTAGGAGGAGTCCAAATGAATCCTTGCAGTGGTGGAGCATGCCTTTTAGCTGACAGCTTTGGGGAAAGAGCACACTCAACTTGAGATGCCCTTGAAAAGCAGATGTTCCTTGCCATGACATCTGGCCTGCTCCTGGGGCTGAACTTGTGCATCAATTCTCATTAGAAGTAGTTGCAAGGAGGTGTGGGTATGTGAAGAATGTGAGAACATGCTGTGCATTTAGACGTCATTGCTGGTGAGGGACATTCAATATACTGTGATCTGGCAATATCTGGGGTTCTGTTGTTCAGTTTTGTGTTAAACATTTACCCAGATAAAACAACTTGCTCTTTTTAGGAGCCAGAAAAGGGTGCGATCAGGATGTGTTTCAGCAGACAAGATGGTAATTTATTTTTTGACATAGACACACTGTTTCTTAGTTGCAGTTTAAACATAATAAATATTTAACTTCTGAGCTTTCTTGCTCTGATTATCTCTGAGTAATATTTTACTTGATATTCAGTTAAGCAGAGAGAACGTTATTGTTGCTTCATATATTTCAGTAATATAGCTTTATATATTGCAGCTTCTCTTCTCAAATAGATTTTAGAAGTAAAGAACATAAATTTTATCCTTTTTTTTGTGTGATGTTTTTCACCATTAAAAGGTAGATAGACAGTGGAATGATGATTGGGGAAAATATTTTACAAGAGAAAAATGAACAAGTTGGCTTGTTCTTATTGCGCAAACAATGGAAAAAACAACCAGCAGAACATTCTTTTTATGTTTATGGCTTCACTTAAAATAACTCTCAAATTTGAAAAGCTTTATGTTGATCATTTTGATTAAGCAAGTAGTAAACTTGCTAGTAAACTTGCACACATGTACAGCTCAGAGGAGGGAGGAGGTGGAAATGCAACCTATGAACCAAAGTTCAGAAAAATGAGTAGTGGTAATTTAATGTGTTGCTGTTCTAGGCTGACTTTTTCAGTCCTGTGTCATTACATAGGTACCTTGTCATTTGAAGAAATAACATTTTCATTAGCCTGACATAAGCAAACTGAATCAGTTATGGTTAGGTTGTCTTGTTTTTACTGGATGGAATACTATAACCATAGGACTCCTCTAGCTCCTTCATGTCTCCTGGAGTTCAAACTCACCTCGATGCTGTGAGAAGGGCAGTTTCTCTGTGCTGAGTGTGAACTAAATAGAGACTTTGTCAGTTCATACAGAGGCCCATCAGAAGATCCCAAACCATAAGCTACACATTTATCTTATAGGGGTTAGGGAACAGGAGAAGGAGAAATATTTGATAAAAAGAGACAATAACAGGAAGTGGAAGGAATAGTAAGGACAGCTGAAAAATCTTTTCTGTATCATAGAAAAAAAAAAGGGAACAAATCCTGAAAACACAACCAAGTCATGGAATTGATACTTAGGTTGCAAGATGGAATTCCATGCATTCTGTTGCAACATGGAATTGCTGTTTAAGTTGGTTTTCTGATCTTGTTTCTGCTTTTTTTTCTGAAAAATCTCTCTAGATATATTTGTGTACCTGTGTGTGTGTGTATGTGTATACATATATATGTATGTATCTCATGTCTCTTTTCTGGTGCCCAATAGAAGTTTCACAATTTTTTTTCTGTGCTTTTATACAGAGGATTTTGTAAACATTTTATTTTCCTGATTGTGTATCTCAGTGTTCTGAAGACCTCTATTTCATGGAACTCAATACACTCATGAATTCCTTCTGTCTTTCTAAGTTGGAGAACTATTTAAAGTAACATATGGAGGGTGAGTGAAACATGGTTTAGGCTGGCTCTGTGCACACCTTTATCCAGAGCCCTGCCAGCTCATTCATGACCTCTATATGTTTGAATTTGCATTCATCCATCTGTAAGGAAGGCAGATGACTGTAGTCTGCAGGAATCCCCCTACATATATTTTTCCTCTCTGACACAGGACAGAGTTTCTTACTTCTAGGCGTCTCTCATCTTTGGGATATTTGCTGCTTTCTGAGATGAAAATGCACTTGTATAATGACATAAACCTGTGGGAAAAAAAGACATAGGGATAACCAGATTCCCTTGACCTCAACAAACCAGTTCATCTGTTGCAAGCCTACAATATCTTATTCTAGTATTTTCTTGACACAGTACTTTTGTCCCAGCTCTAGCTGTCATGGAATCATGGAATCATTTCGTTTGCAAAAGACCTCTAAAATCACATCCAATCATTATATCACTGTCATATAACCCCAAAGAAACTTAGGTCCCTGTGTCACCATTGTCTCTCAACATGTGGCACAAATATGTGCCTTTGCAGCCCAGAAAGCCAACCGCATCCTGGGCCACATCAAAAGAAGTCGGCCAGCAGGCTGAGGGAGGTGACATCCATCCTAACCTTGCCTTCAGTCCTGGTACTGGTTCCTGCTGTTCCCTGCTGAGCCTCTGCAGGAACTCCAGACCTGACTTGTCACCTCAAACTGCCCAAGACTGTCAGTCAAATCATTTGGTATCATCTATCTGGGTGTCCTGGGGGACAGCACAGCTCCTGGGGAAGAGCATTGCTTCTGCTGGAGTGGCCCTCACCTAGATGCTTGTTCCCAGCTAGCTCCTTGCTGGTCCCTGACTATGGAGGGACCCCATTCTCCCTTCCTGCTCCCTGGCATTTCCTGTCAGGACTGACATTCCCTTTCTCAAGTGTATGAAAGTTACAAATGCAAAATGAACATTATTCCATTTCCCACTAGGAACAGGATTGAAAAGACATAAGTAACTATTCCTGCTCCATGGACCTGTGTAGTAGCTCATGTTTTTTAGTCACTATATATGCTAGACATTTTGAAGTGCTTATTCACATGATATTTCTTTGTTTTTCTTCTCTTGAGATTGAACACAAGTGTTAGCAGATATGGGTACAGAATGGTAGAAGGCTAGACAGTCTGTTTGGTATGAAAATGATACGGTTGGGGTGGTTCTGAAATAATACACTTGAGACAACCCAATTCAGTAATGTGCAAACCCTGTAAATAAAAATAAAAAGAACATAGCTAAGAGACTTTATCCTGTCAGATGCTTAATTTATTTTGTCAATGACAACCAATATATGTATATAAGAACAGTACTTTGATATCAACATTACTGAGAGAAATAAATACCAGTGCTGAAAATTCTATAATGTCCATACATTGCTGAAATGGAAATCCTTTGTTTTGGGTAACCTCTTTATGGGATAATTGCCTTGTTAACATCATGGTCCTGGAGAGAAACAGGGTCCAAGAAAGCTGATTGGTTTATTAAGGATCACCTTCTTTGAGCTCAAGACTGGTCCACCCCCACATGCAGTTAAGCAGACATGATCCTTCCCCTCTGCTCAGCACTGGGAAGGCCACACCTGGAGCACTGTGTCCATTCTGGGCTCCTCCACACAAAAGAGACGTGGATGTAGTGGAGAGAGCCCAGTGAAGGGCCATGTATATGGTAAAGGGACTGGAGCTTTTGTCATGTGAAGTGAGGCTGAGCAAAATGGAATTATTCAACCTCAAGAAGGAAAAACTTGGGGATAGGGGGATCTTGTTGGTGTGTATAAATACCTATTTTGGGGGTAAAGATGGAGGCAGATCCTTCTCAATGCCCAGGGAGAGGACAAGAGCCTACGGACATAGGCTGGAATATAGGGAATTCTCTTTAAACAAGAAAGCCAGAATTTCCTTTTGGATGTCTTTATTAACTTACCTGGTTTATCTGACATATTTAATAAGCAGATTTCCCTATTTAAAGGGGTTTATAGTCTGTATGCCCTGTACACAAGTAAAAAGACTTGGTTTACCTCAAATATAATTAAAAATGTGTATGTAGTTGCTAAAGGGTCCTAGACTCTGATGATCCACAAGAACACCAGGTTCCTATATAAGACAGTCCAATACTGTAGATTTTGTTTATGTACAGCTCCTACTTCTAGGTGGTCTGTGTATGTTTCTCTGCATAGCTGGGTTGAGACAGGGTGCCTAACTTTTTGGATCAGCTGGAAAAAAGCCAGTTTCAGAGAGTAATGCAGTCCCTGGATGTATAATGCCGTGAGTGTCAAGGAACATGAGAGAGATGATAACTGGCACTAGAGAGACCTATTTAAATATTGTGTAGCTGAGACTTCTGCAATTTCATGTTGCTGATAGAATTCATGACAAGGTATGTGTGAGAGAGGAGGTCCATGTCCTTATGTTGCAGACCCCAAAGCTGGATGCAGCACTCCAGGTGAGGTCTCACCAGAGAGGAGTAGAGGGGCAGAATCATCTCCCTTGACCTGCTGGCCACACTGCTTTTGATGCAGCCCAGGACACAGGTGGCTTTCTGGACTGGCAAGCACACACTGCTAGTTCCTGTCAAGCTTCTCATCCACCAACACCCCCAAGTCCTTCTCCCCAGAGCTGTTCTCAATCCACTCCCTGCCCAGCCTGTATTCATGCTTGGGATTGCACCAACCCAGTTGCAAGACCTTGCACTTGGCCTTGTTGAACTTCATGAGGTTAACATAGGGCCACCTCTCAAATCTGTCTGGGTCCCTCTGGGTGGCAGTTCAGTTACCTCAACTGATTTTGGTTTGGCCATGTGCTCCATCAGTCCATTAGACCTGTAAATCATCGACTCATGTGTCAAAGTCCCACTATGTTGCACATTTTGGATTGCCATAGTTTTCCCGTGTTTCATGGGTTTATTTGGGTTATTTTAAGTGTGTGTGTGTGTGTGTGTGTGTGTGTAGGGATAAGGCTGTACAGTTTCATATATATAATATTTTACAAATTACTGGAGGTTCTTTATTTTACATAAAAGCAACTAGTGTTTCCTGATGCTTCAGTTTATACTGGAGTATACCAGACAAAGGGCTTCCTGCAGAACAGAATTTTAACAAAGCAAGGACCCTATGTTTACTTTTTAGCATGAAGGAGAAGGACACCTGTGAAGTTGCTGATAGTCCCCACTTAACTGTAGTTGGGTTCGCATCATGAAGTGGCTAAGAAATGCAAAATAATTCCTTTCTCAGGAAAGGAAGTAGAAGTCACATGATTCAGGAGTACATCTGAGTGACTGCAGCTGCTCATGGGCATGGAGTCCATAGCATCACACTAAAGCTAGTTGAGTAAAGCCCCAGAGCACACATGGACATCAGCTGCTCTGCTATGGGTAGGCTCTACTGCTTTGCTCATATTGCGCCACACTTCGTGCTCATGTAGACACAGCTGGACTCTGCCAACTGATTTTTCCATTTTGTCCAGGGTTTTGGATGAAGGAGACAAGTGATGAAGAAATGCATACACCATTTCAGGCACTGGTGACTTCATGTTTTGTCCTGCATGCATCTAAGTTCCATCTGGCAAACACCAAAACATTACTATTATTATTTTGCCTACTGTGCTAATTAATTCCTTAGGACATCTTTCTCCACATTCCCAGAGGAGGGCCATGAAGATGATCCAGGGCTGGAGCACCTCTCCTATGAAGACAGGCTGATGGAGTCAGGGTTGCTTAGGCTAGAGAATGCTGCAGGGAGACCCCATGGCAGTCTGGCAGTACCTGAAGGGGGCCTGCAGGACAGTTGCAGGACTTCTCACAAGGGCATGTAGTGGTAGGGCAAGGAGGAATGGCTTTAAACTGAGAGAGGGGAGGTTTAGATCAGATATGAGGTTGAAATTCTTTCCTGTCAGGGTAGTGAGACACTAGAACACGTTGCTCGGTGAAGTTTTGGATTCCCCATCCCTGCAGATGTTTAAGGTTGGATGGGGCTTTGAGCCTGGTCTAGTGGAATGTGCTCCAGCCTGTGGCCAGGGGGATTGTAATTAGGTGATCTTTAAGGTCCCTTCCAAGCCAAACCATTCTGTGATTCTGTGATAACTATCAGGGGCTGCTGACACAGCTCCAGCCACCCAAGATGCCACTCAAACCAGCAGCCTTCCACAAACAAAATTTAGCAGAGGTAAAGCAGATGACTTTCCAAACGGCAACGAGGTCCTTGTGCTCTTCCGACACTTTCGCACTGAAACATATGTCCTTTTAGCATATTTGTCTGGGATGCAGCTGTGCTTTCGGACGCCGTAGGAATACCGTGGCACGCGTAAGGTGCCAGCGAGGGCGCCCTGCGGTGCCAGCGCTCCCACCGCCACTCGCGCCGCACAGCACCGCCTTTGCCGCGCTGCCCGCGGGGCTGTGCGGGTTACCTTGGGGCAGGGCGGGCAAGGGGCGGGAGCAGGGCAGGGGCAGGGCAGGGGCAGGAGCAGGGGCCGAGCCCGGGGCGGGGTGAGGCGCGGGGCAGGCCGGGCCCAGCGCCCGCGGGGCGGGGGCGGAGGAGGAGGCAGAGGAGGGGCGGGCTCGGCACACGCACACGCCGCTCCCGCCGTGCTCGGCTTAAATAGGGCGGCGCCGCAGAAAGCGCGCACAGCCGTGGTCGCCGCTGCCGCCGGGAGGTGAGCGGGGTTCGGGGTCGCCGCTGCCGTCGGGGCTGGGGCTGCGGTCCCGCTGAGGGCCAGGCTGTCAGGGAGCGGCGGGCTGGGCCTGCCGGAGCCGCTGCCGCGGGGCTGGGGTGGCCTGCGCGGCGCTGTCACCCGTGGGGCCGGGCGGTCCCGCCCCGTCCCGTCCCGCCGCCGATCCCCGCAGGCTGTCTCTGCTTTCTTTCCCGCCCCGCGTGGGATCAGCGTCCCGCGGAGCCGGCTCGGCTTCCCCTGGGGAAGAAGCCACCAGGAACGCGTGGCAGGCTGTGTCCGGCCTCCCCCCCGCGCTGCGGTACTCCGGCCGGGCATTGTTCGGCGCCGGCGCTGCCCGACCCGGCTCGGCTCGGCCTGGCGGGGAATGGCTCCCTGGGCCGAGCAGCAGGTAGCGGGGCTGGCCCCGAGCGCTCCGGCTCGTTCCGCTGCCGGACCTTGCCTTGACCGAGGCTGTGCTTTCGGGCACGAATGCAGCGTGTACTTGAAGCAGCTTCTTTCTTTTTTGTTGTTTTTAAGCAGTTTAGAGCGCGTATGGAAACGCAGCTTGAAGCAAACTGGCCTAAAATGGAAGGTTGAGTGGCTTTGACTTTGCAGGCCTCCTCTGCTGTTAGGTAGGACTCGCAGTGCTACAGCGCAGGGATTTAGCCTGGTTACACGACGCTTTTGTTCCAGGATGCATACGTTTCTTGTTCCTGTTGAACAGGAATTGCAACACTTGAAGCCTTCTAAATTTTTAAAGGGCATGTCTTTGAGCTGTCTGGGGTATTATGGACACCCTCCTGGACTAAGTGATCCATCTGAACATGTGCCTCGCTTGGGTTAGTGTCTGAGCTAGGATGGTCAGGTCCTGTGATAGGAAAGGGTGACTTCTAAAGATACTGCTATTGATACCCCCTGGTTCTCAGACCACTGAACTATTCCATATGGCCTTAGCAGATTTCCATTTTCATCCATGTTGCTTTACAGGGAATCGTGCAGTCTTCTGAGCATGTGTTTATATTTACCTTTCTGCTTTGGAACGTGCTCTCCAACTTACAAGCTGAGATTTCTCAGCTCAAGGATTCAGATCAGATTTCTTGGATCAAGAAATTCTGAGTCTAAGAGGACATGGAGTTTACTGAAAAATACCTTTCTTTTTGCAACAGTAGCAATATTAATAATGGAAAAACTGATACACGAAATTCCTCATGGAACCTTGCTGTTACTCCCCAACTTTCCAAAGTTCAAGGAAATGTAGCTTGCTTGTATTGGAATATGGAAATGTTTGAAGGATGGCTGATGGGAAAAACCTAAAGCTTGTCGAGTAGCTGTTGTGTGTAGTGGACTTAATTCAAGGTCTTGAGCAAAGGCCTTAGCCTAGTCTGAGGACTGCATGATTATAATGAATTTACAAATGCAGCTTCTGTATTTGGTAGGTGTTGTTTCACAGCTACAAATTGACCGACATGAGGCTGGAAGTAAGCCTTCCTTCTTGTGAGAAGGAAACCCCCAAACAGCCTTTTGCTTCGAGGACAAGTACAAGGTTGTTATTGGTGGAAAAACAAAACCAGCAATTTAAAATGGAAGGAAAGACAACTTTGAAATAGCTGTCTGGGTAAGTCGTTCTCCTGTGTCTTGAGCAAAATCTGTGTAGCTGGTTATTTTATCATTCCACTAGGAGTGAATACTGCATGGGATTTCCTGGAGGAGGCAGAGGTGGGTTATACCTTCCCTGTCCTCTGTTGCTCTTCAGCAGGGAAGAGTAAATGAATGGTTTCTTCTCTCTCTCTCTTCCACCTTGAGTAATGTGAGTAACAGAAGATAGTAGTAGGTTTTTGTTTTGTTTTTCTAGATCTTAGTGATATGGTTGATTGAATTGGGTAGACTCAATCAGGCTAATGGCATGAAGTTTTTTGAATGTGCAGCAGAGAGATATTTTGGCTGATAAATTGAACTTCTGGTGGTCTTAGGAATAGACTGTCTGCTTCCCTGCTGTATCAAAATTACAAGTTCAGATATGTTATATATTTTACTCTGGTAAATACAGCCAGTGGTAGCTTCCCAGAAATCCTCACAAGTAAGAAGGATGATGGTTTGTTCGTTGGTAAATTGTTCTACGTGGGAGTTTACAATGCTGGGTGGCTCAAGGAAGTTCTGCTGGTACAGCATTGACCTTTACAGGCTGTGGGGTGAACCCTGGCTGCAGATGGGGGGCTTGCATTTCTGGAGATCCTGCCTGACTCCTCAAACAAGGACACTTGATAATGTAAGGTTTCTGTTCTCTTGCTGCCTTTCATGTTCATCCACACAGAGTAAAATATGATCCCCTGGCCATGGCGGGGAATTGGGAACTAAATAATCATTAAGGTCCTTTCCAACTCAAACCATTCTGTGACAGTAAAATACTTCTTTTTGGTTAGGATTTTAATTTTAGTAGTACTGGTAGTTTGTTCAAAACCGAAAACAGCTTGCATGGTTTTATAGAGATGTAGAGGAAAAATGGTTTTGGCTTTTGTAGTTGGACCATTTAATGATTATAGCAGAATGGCATGGTGTCTTGTTTCCAGCGGAGGACTTCTGCCTTTTTGTATGAATTACTGTTCTTGAACCCAGAACTCTTAAGCTTTAGTTTAATACTGCTTGTGCCATGTTTTGAAAACTTGGCCTCTGCAGCTGGACTGCAATAATAGCCTGGTGAGGTTGAATTAGTTTCCTAGGAAAGCTAGAAGAAAATGCTTACTATCACTGAGTCAGAGGAGATGCAGACATACCTTAATACCTGAGGTCAAAGGTTGCTTGCTTTGTCATACTCTTTCTTGTGCTGCTGATGTGCGGAGGTCACTCTGAACCAATTGCTTTTCATGAGTTACTGATCTGTCCAGCCCTGTAGTGTTAAGGGATGTTTCTTTAGGTTCAGAAGGTTGTTTTAAAATCTACTGTGATGCAGTGGGGCTTTGTGTGCCTGACCCAGGTTGTCTTCTGCAAGACTTCAGGTGTTATAAGTATGAATAAGAAACTCATTCTCATGGAGTCTCAGGTGAGCACTTGAAGCATGTGTTAACTTCATGTGGCATACTGGGCTTTCTGAGTAGCAGCCTTTTCCTGGGAGAAGTAGAGTAAGTTGGCATGATCTACTCAAACTGTTATGCCACAAGAAAGCTGCTGGCTCGTAGCAATTTGCTTCTGTGGAGTGATTTTCATCTAAACTGTATTTGGGTTGATGTTAGATTAACAGAGTAGTGCCATGATGTACTTGCAGATCAGAGTTGCAGGGATGCAATTCTATTGGATAGCAGTTTAGGCTGCAAAATAGGTTTTTGTAAGCATCTTCTCTTCTTTGAAGAAGAGAACCAGTAAGACTGCTTAGTGACATACTGTGTGTGTAGGGGAATGGATTAAAGGTAACTTAAATCAACCATTGTCTGAAAGGTTATAGTGGTGACTGCTTTCCTTAATACACAGGGTTACCAAGTGCTGCTGGAGGACTGTAGTTGCACAAAAGGCATGGAGCAGGTTCTTGTCATGTGGTTCAGCTCCTGAACTTGAATAAACTCCAGTGAGTTCACAAGTGTGAACTCAGATTGCTTGTTGGACATGATTATGAGGGAAGAATACAGGTGGTGTTCCACTTGATCACAAGAGGATTGCAGTCAAACGTCTGAAGACAGGGCTATGACTTTCCTTGTAGATGTGAACAGAGCATTGACACATCAGTATCAGACAGTGCTCCTTAAAGGCTGCAGCAGGAGTCTTAACTTCAGTTGCAGCCTATGAAGTAAATCACTGTTGCCCAACTGATGGGTCTGAATCCAGCTTGTGGGCTGTTTCACTCTAGTTCTGCCTTGTCCCAAATGCAGAAGCAGAGACACCTGAACCCCATTGTGTGATACCCTGTGGTTGCATTAGAGCCAGACTGGGCCAGAGGGGAGCTGAAGAGCAGTTGGATGGGGGGGAGGTGAATATTAAGGACTTGATGTTTCCTCTCTGAGCATGGGATGTGTTCTTTACTCATAGCTTTTTAGTTCCTCCCTTTTTACTCTTTCAGGAAAGTAAATCTGTCAGTTACTGCTCTAAAAGGAGGGTTTATAGCTCTGATGCTTGGCAGTGTGAACTTTAGTGATTCTGGATGAGATATGTGGGGGTTTTTTTAGTTGAGAAGGGGGCAGGGAGTGGGGTGTAGGAGAAGAAGGGCAGGGTAGGAGTTTAGATAGTTCGACAGTTTGTTCAGGAAAGTCTTCTGTGGCTGAGGAGAGGCTGTGACATCATACATGACATGACAGGCTGCACCACAGGAGGCATCTTGCGGTCCTATTTGTGTTATACTGAGCTTAAACTGGGGTTTCTTCTTCAGGTTTCAAATACTTAAGTGCCTTTGCTGTATCTAGAGGGTGATTGTGGTTTGCTTGCTGGCCACAACTTGGCAAAGTCGTGGTATTTGAAGACCTCAGTCAAGTTAGTGCCTTGACTGCAGGGCAGGGGCAGAGAATTTTGGGAGGACTTGTATGCAGTGTTTGGAGTTGCATGGCTTAATGTGTAGTATTACAACAGTCCATCACTTTCCCCAGCTGTGCTTTGTGTTTCCATCTGGGAGCTAATGACTATCTGGTCATCAAGGTGAGTTGATCTAGTTTAGAACTGGGATCACAACTAACCCAGGAAAATGGTGCTTGGCAGACCACCTTCCTTGTGACACCACCAGGTGACTGCCCGGCAAGCATGGAGAGAGTTGTGGGAACATGTGCCTGGGACAGGTTGGACTGAAATTTAAGTTTATTGTAAATACACTCTGAGATTAGGATTATGTATTCAGGCAAAAGGATTTCTCTGGTTAATAGCCAAAGCTATTTGTTGTACTCTTTGTGTTGTACGTAATAAAGGAGCTAGAATGTGATTCTGCACTTGCTCTTTCAAAGGCTGAGTGAAGAAAGGTTTAAGTAAAACAGAGGTCCGTGGGAGCTTTGCAATGTAACCTGTAAGGTTAAGAAAACAGACTGCAGTGGCAGGTATCTGTCAGACAACTCAAAGGTGTGTGGATGCCTGGTTCCCAGCATGTCATAGTTGAAAACACCTTAGTGCCATATTGTTCATTCTGAGATAGGCAACTTGTCATGTACCTTTCTCCTGCTTGCAAGAGGCTGTAGAGATAACAAAGCCTCTTTTACACCTTATGGTGCACCTGCCTTTATGTCAGGCAACTGCAGTGCTGGTCATCTAAATATTAGAATAGAGAGCAAGAGAGGCCATTGGTTCTTGGAGTTGTTTTCTTTGCAATATAGAAGCTGAAGGCTGCTCCTGTTCTCTTCCGTTGCACTCGAACGATGTCTGGCTATGGGCAGACAATGGGCAGGCTGCTGCCCACTGTAAATAGACCATTGTATGCCGAGAGTAGGAGCAGCAAAGAACGGCACAGTCCTGCCAGCTTGGGTCGTTGCCTTGAGATACTGGCTCTGCTGTAAAGAATGAGTCTTGGGTGCTGCAGGGTGTGCGTGTGTGAGCAGAGAGCTGGCATTGTCGGAGCCTTACAGTACCAATTTGGTTAAGAGGTTCTGTCAGTTCAGAGGGATGTCTTCTTGGGCTGGATTTTGGGACTGTTTCTGTGGAGGTGGTTGGGACAGGTAGCCATCTCTGAAGCAGTTTTGCCTTGTCATCAAAACCACTTTCCCATATCTGTCTGGTTGTGCTTCTAAGACACCAAGGTCTCCTGGTTGCATTGAGGAAAAAAGTGCTTTTGACCTCAGATGTAGTCAGTTCTATGTGGTTTTCTTGTGGTGTTTTGGTTTGTGATATTTTTGTAACTTTTTTCCCCCCTACATGTAGCAACCTGAGTATCCCAGAGTGCTACTTTTCATTTGGGATCTTCTTCCTTTGTGTTTCCAGCTGTGTCTCAAATGGGTAGAGCTTCTGAGTCTGTACCTCGTGGTCCAGATCCTGTCTAGCAAGAAGCAATTGCAGGACCTGAGTTTGTGAAGAGAGCATGGTGGGTTTGCTTGTTTTGAGTGAGCAAACTTAGCCGAGTCCTTCCTTGAGAAAAAGTACTTAAATCCAAATCTGAGCTCCACTGTGCTCTTTGTATCTGAGTCTAAAGGCTCTAAACCACTCTTCTAGGTCATGGTAAAAACCTGAGATGTCTGATGTGGTTGTTGGAGTGCGAGCCAGGTAAATACTGAGATGGCTCAAAGCAGGCTGGGAGGCATTGAAGCCTCCTTTGTTGATGGGGCATATTTGGATGCATAAGTTAAGAATATGAATTTATTCTCCCTGTTGCATCTGGCTTTGCCTTAAATAGAGAAAACAAGAGCTGATATGACTTAACAGATAGTGTTAAAGTCTGGAATTGCTTAGTCTTGCAGAAAACTCTGTCCTCACCTTGTTTTTTGTGCTGATGAGGCAGAAGGTATGATAAAATATAATCTCTCAATATAAACATAATCAGTAAAATGGACCATTACATATAGGATAACTTGTATAACTGCTCAGGAAGGGTTTTTTTGTAACAGGCTGTTCTATAAACAACTGGTCCAGGAAATGCAGTAGTGTGCATCCCTTCTTCACCTAGGCTGAAATCACAGCAGCTCCTCAACTACAATGGGACTCCTGTGTGAATGAAATGATATTTACTTCATTTCTTGTTGGCTCTTTTTAGAGTAATTCAAATTACATTGCATTCCTAAATCATAGTGTGTGTGCAGGACACTTCATGACTAATGCAGACAGGAAAGCAGTTTTAAAAGTCAAAGGTGCTCATTGTGTAGCTTGAAAAGAAACCCTTTTTCTAGTTTCATAACATGGTGTCTATGATATATGCAAAATTAACTTTTAAGTGGAGACTTCATTGTTGGTGTGATTTTTTTTTCTTACAGTTCCTCTATGTATATTAAAACTTAAGTAGGTTTCATGTGTGCAATGAGCATGATTTGATGCATAAAAAGCAACAGCATGGTATGCTAACTATTAAGTCAGTAACTTTTTTAAAAAATAAAAATTTAATGCCAATGGAAGATGAAGAGCTTGTTAATATATTCAGTTTTTTGATACCTTCCATCACTACAACCTGATGTTGTGGATTTTGAGTATAGTCTGCTGTGTATCACAGTGCAAATAGCCAAAAAGCATTTTTGTAGTGGCCCTGCACTGCATATCTCGGTGATACAGCCCTGTGCTGTGTGGCTATGCCAGAATAGAGAAGATGGGGGTGGAGGGCAATGTCTGAAGGCTGGGGAATACTCCATGGGTCTAAAACTGTTCCAGAGATGGAACTTGACTCCATCCTGACACTGCCACCATCCGTGACCTTACTTCAGCCTGCCCTGTTAATATTGTGAAACCATGGGCCCTTTGAACTGATTTTGTGGCTTTTCTGCTGTCTCTAGCAAATCCTTGTCCAAATACTGATTAGAATTTTTGTGAACTAGATCACTCCTTTTGCTTGGTTGAATAACTGGTGGCAGCAGTAAAGATTTCAAGATTGCTCTCTAAACTAAAGGTTTTCCTGTAAAAATATGAATTCTTAACCTAGTATTGTTAGTCTTAAAATTAATAAACATCAAATTCTGCCTGTTTAGATTTCCGAGTTTCCTGTGCTGCCATCCTGAAGCAGGGTATTGATACACAGTATGTTCCAGCTGTTTAAACATGTCTTTTGACACTCTTTAGGGCCTTTGTTTAATGTTATCATCGATAGGAAAGGACTAGGACCTGAATTGCCTAACTCAATACATCTCTTTGCTGTTCAAGCAAGCAGGGAAGTGCTGCTCCCTGACAGTGGGCACTGCCAGCCATCCGTGGGTGTCAGGGCCAGTGTGCCCCAGTGCCAGCCGTGCGGGTGCCCTTCAGCCGGCGGTGGGGTGACTGGCTGCGGGCTCCCATTGGCCCTGGGCAGGCAGGCCGGCTGCCTCCTGCTTACCTCTCACCTAGTGGGCACCAGCTGGTGGGTTTGGCATGTGACGAACGTCCTGGGAGACCTTGGCTGTAGAGAGCACCAGCTGAGCTGACTGCAATCCGTTTTTTTCTGCAGCTGGTTCTTGCTGTGGAATATCCGTGTCAGTAAGTGCTGGCGGGGAGCACCCTCTTGCAACTCTTCCTTCTGTGTGAACGTGACAAATCAAATGTGCTTCCTGTGCTTGATTATATTGCTGTGTGCTGCTGCCTTGGGCCTCATTTGACGCTGCTTTAGTCTGCCTCATGACCAGAGATAAATTGCTGGCATGGTGCTGGGAGAAATAGGAAACTTGCTAGTAGCAGAGAGGAGCTATGGGAGGATATTGGCTTTGAAGGCAGCTTGCTGTACTGACCTTTCTGTGCGTGCCTGAAGGGAGAGTAGAAAAGAGTTTATTTTACTGGACTTAAATGAGGAAAAATCCTACTGCTGCTATCCTACTATAGGATTGGGATGCTCTCTGTTGTATGCAGGCAAGATAACTGTTCCCCTGCCCTTCCTCTCTGGCTCCCCTGTTTGACACAACTGTTTAAACAATCTTATAGTACAGCTACTCTACTAATAGCTGTTTTACATTTGTGAAATGCTCTCCTTTAACAAAACTTTGGGATATTTTTTTATTTTAACGCCATCTATATTAAAAGCAATCTTAAAATCCTGAAGAAATTCCCTCCCATTGTCCCTACATATTTTTCTAGAGTATGAACTACTAATTGCTTGCTTACTTGCAGCACAGAAGTCTAAAGATACTGCCTGCCTACTGGCAGATCAAGTTATTTTGGTAGTGGGAAGCCAGTAGGACAAAGTATATATCGCTCTCCTACAGCAACAGGGAATCAGAAGGGGATTTCAGGGGTTTTCTTGTGCAACTTTGTTTCATACCAACAGATTCCAGCATTGGAACAACTGCACTGACCTGCAATGCAAGCACATGAGCTGTTTCGATACCTACGAATGCCAGAACTCGGGGATGTCAGACAGTATGTGCGCACCCTCCCGACAAATACGCTGATGGGCTTCGGTGCCTTTGCAGCTCTCACGACCTATTGGTATGCAACAAGACCAAAGGCACTAAAACCACCATGTGATTTAGCAATGCAGTCTGTGGAAATAGAGGTAAGTGTCACTTGATGGATGTTGTAGTTCACTGAAATTTGAAGCCTAAATGCTGCATTGAGAGAGACCAAACAGTTGATTTACATAATTGTTTCTAAATTTGTGGTGTGGGGGAAATACATTTCTGAAATATGGCTTGAACTCACTATTTTGGCTTTCTAAATTTGAAAACCGACTTTGAGGTCATAGTGGTAAAAACTAGCATGGGAGAAAAAGACTGTGCTGAGACAACGGGAGTTTCTGATCTGACTGACAGCCAGTAACTTGTTCATGTTAGAATTAGCACAGTGTAGTTTTCAATTCCTGGCTGTGTGCTTAGGTGATGTCTTATTAAATTAGGTCTGGGGTTCAGAGTGTGTATGCTGGTATATACTGATTAGGCTAATACTTTTGTTATTTTTAGTGTATAATAGCTGACACATGAGACTTTATATTTGGTTACAAGTATGAAAAGGATACTAATTGTCCTCAGATGATCTGTGGACAGGAATATTAGTCTGCCAAGTAATCCCAGCCATAGAGTAAGCTGAAATTAAACCAACTACTTGCTAAACTCTGGATATGCCAGCTTAGCTTTTGTTTTATGCTTTTTGGAGGTAGGCAGAGTTACTGTTAGGTGGTGGCTTTTTAAAAGTGAAGTTAAACGTGCAAACAGTCTGACTAGGAGAAACTGTTGCTTTATAAGCAAATACAAACAACTGATTACAGGACTGGGGTTTCTTGAGCAGTGGTTCTACTGATTCCTCTTGTTTGCTACAGTGTCAAGACTACTACTTATTCTTTCAAGAGTACTTCTGTGTTTTTTCAGGGTAGACAATGTGTTTTCTCCTCTTGAAGGAAGGAGGCAGTCTTGAAAGGTTGTGATCTTCAAGGGAGATACTTAAAAATGTAGGATTGTAAATCTGACAGCTTTTTCCATTAGTCATTATAGTCAGAAAGTATAGATTTTTTAATATAAATACTTGC
Organism: Sakesphorus luctuosus; assembly: GCA_013396695.1. Taxonomy (NCBI): domain Eukaryota; kingdom Metazoa; phylum Chordata; class Aves; order Passeriformes; family Thamnophilidae; genus Sakesphorus; species Sakesphorus luctuosus. Next base: position 683,897 of record VWZD01008889.1, on the reverse strand, counting down.
AACTGAAGTCTCCCTTTACAGCACATTCTTCTGCATGGATAGACAGCCTCTAGTCCTGTATCAAATGCAATTAACGTGACTCTTGTGCTTAAGAGTAGATGTGACTACAAATTGACGTAAACAAGTGTAGCAAAGCAGTTTCTCATTTACAGTAGGTCAACTTCATGAACTTCAGCAAAGCAAATTCCTGTCATAGCCTCAAACTGGGTGCTTTTTTTGATGTTTCATGGTACTGAGATTGAAGAAGGACATATTAGTTGACCCTTCCATTCAGTACCATTTGTTTCCTAATCTTTTCAGTATGGCATACAGTAAGCTTACTGACACAACAGTCATGTTACTGTAGGAAGTGATGGTCTGCTATTGGAGGTACACAAAGTACAAAAGTATGCTCTGGCAATATGATAATTGACAAAAGTACCTCTTTTCAAGCAATATGTAGAATAAGGATCTAGATGATAGATCTTGTTTTTCTTGGTGAGTTTTTCCAATCCTGACAGCAACCACTTAGCCAGTGGGTAGAACTGTCTGGTGAAGCAGCATATCTTGGTTGATGGAATAAACTAGCAGGGAAAGCTTTCCAAAGTGGAGTGTCTCATGCCTCACTAGTCAGTATAGCCTTCAGCAGATTTGTGGAGGACATTACATTTTAAGATCATAAAACAGTGGCTCTTAACTGTCCTTAAACCCAGTGACAAATGGTTATTTGTTTGAGACTCCTGACAGCACTCTCAGTTTGCTGCCTTGATCTCTTCACACAAAATTACTTGTCACTGCTGTGTTCTGAGGTTGAAATCATTGTTTGGTGGTATGAGACTTCACTAAGCTACTTAAGGCATCATTGATCCATATTATATTAATTAACATTGGCTCTCTGATCAGAGCAAGATGGGTATAACAGCATTATTTTTCACTGCCTCTTTAGCAGATACATTTTAATAGAAAGACTGAACAGTAATAAAACTTAAATGAAAACCAGCAGGTGTGTTAGCAGATGATAAGAGTTAAAAGTTGGAGAGCATGTTAAAATGAGCAAGATCTGCCCCTGTTCGTTTACATTGAGGGCTGCATCTGAACTATTCATAATGTTGTAAACTATACCAAACCAATCAAATGAGAACATATGTTTTGAAGCAAATTTCAAGTGTCTGTTGGAATTGATTCTTTTATAACAGTAATAAGACTGTAATATCGTGCTTGGGATTCAGTTTCTCACTGCATTTTTCTTAGAGATTAAATTCACATACTGTATTGTCTTATGCATATGTTAAGATGTCACATACACAGGAAAAAAATTAAATACTGCCCTCAAATTATGTCTTAATGTTTTTTTTTTCTGCCTAAGCAATATGGTGTTACAAGGTCTGAGGAGTAAACCATGTGCTCCAAAAAAGACATGGCAGGTGGCAATGCCTCTTCTCTTCTCTTTTAATATCTAATCTACGTGTTCCCAAACAATAACAATTTTGAACTAAACTAGAAAAAACTTCTACATAGTTCTGCTTGTGACTTATTTCCTTGGCCTCTAATAAAGTTAAGTCATTGACTGGAGTATGGTTTCTACATGTTCTGATAATAAATCTTTGTATCTTCATATAGGAGGAAAAGGGTTCTATTTACTGCTGTTCCAGGTCACTTCCCATCTCTGGAAATCTTTGATTGACTAGACCAGCACGCAGTGACCCTTTGTAATCATCACTGGATAAGCATAAGGATTGCACACTTAGTTGAATATGGTTGCAGTTACTGAGGTGGCAGGGACACTTTCCACTAGACCAGGTTTCTCAGAGCCCCATTTAGCCTGTCCTTGAACACTTCTAGGGGTGGGGCATCCACATCTGGATCTGTCTGCTTGTAGATTGCTCTTTCTTTTCAGTGGTGACAGACAGCTGAACAACTTTGACTATTAATTTTGAGTGCAGGTGTATGGCTGTCAAATATATTAAATCTTGCTTTAAGAACTATTTGTCTCAAGTTATGCTAAAGCATGTAGAAGAATTAAGTAGAATAGAAATAAATACTAGGATATAAGTATTTTCTAGTAGAGTAAGAATTTGGATTTATGACTGACTTTTTTGTTCCCTTAAGAAAAGACATTCAAATATGGAGGGAGACATTCAACTCATGAAAGCTTTTAAGCCTTTTTACATTCTTTTGATACTTTACCAGAATTCTAGCATGCCTTGTCTTTCAAGAATCACTTGAACTGGCCATGTGCTTGTCTCCCTATGAAATGATCAGTTTTAGGTGCTGGATGCTTCCCTAGGGATTAGCATGCCTAAAGTTAGATGGCTGTTTTGAAGACTCTGGTTTATACAACCTGCTGCTTAGAATGTGCATGTTGGTGACACAAACACCACTTCTTAGTGTACTTTCCCTCTTAAGTAAAGGGCGATTCTGTCTCTTTCCTCTGAGGCGTGGTGGAGCCCACAGTGTGTTTGGACGTTCCTGCTAATCCTAAGCAATGTGTCATCCTGTGTCAAGGAGAGGAAAACCTATGGCTTGGATAAAGCAGCTCTCTTATATGACCTGAATAGGAGCTGATCGAGTAGTATATGCCTCTGTTCTAGACTAAATTGGTTTCCTTCAGCTACTGCTATTCTGAACCAATGCCAAGTTTTTACTTAATGTTCAGCACCTGATGTCTAATGGGTTCATTTTCTGCAACTCCCTGAGCTGGGGCAAGGGCTGTTCTACACGAGTAACTGGAAACTGTCCTTGCATTAATCAGATTTTGTTGCCTGGCTCCTTAGAGCACTGTTGAAATTGACAACCCTTTTGAGTGCTTATCTTTTTATTAGACAGATCTGTTAGATCATAGTCAAATAACTTGTGTAAAGTCAGCCACATATTCCAGTGCTGAGATTCAGATGTTTGGTTGTTGCAATGACCAGTGATTCTTAGACAAGTTTGCATCAAACAGAACTTTCCCTGATATTCCACAAATATTCTGGATAAGGACCATTTGGACAAGCTCTTAAAATAGTAGTTTTTGCTGCTTTCAAGCAAAATGTAGACCAATTCTGTTTACTAGTAGATGAGTGAATTTAGACCTTGCCTTACGTTCCTAGTGTGACCTTCAGCATATCTGAGAGTATTTCACTGCATCAATAACAATGAACTCCATGTGGTCTTTGCACAAAGAGCTGTGTGTTTTTCAGCAAAACTCTTTATTTTAAGCATTGTTGAAAATCTAGTTAATTCTACCTTACCATGGGAAAAAAGAACAAAGTAAGCAAAACTGCAAGTTGGTTATATTTTCCCTTTACTAAAACCTTCTAAGAACTAATAAGATCTCTTCAATAGTAGTCTGTTATAGCTTCTCTTTTTTCAGGACAGTCCCATCGGTCCTGTATCTAAGCAGTGTGCTGTTTGATAACTCTCGTCCTCAAATTTGGTTAGTGCCCCAGGCCCTGCAAAAACTGCTTTTGTGGTGCTGTGTAACAGGGCATGTAAACATAACAGTACTAGGTCATGTGAAGAGAAACAAATACTTCTTGACTGTTGCTGAGGAATGGCTTAGGATATTGTATTTCATCCGATGCAGAAATTACAGCACCTCAGAAATGGTACATGTGATACAAGCCATGAGTTGATGTTACCTATAGCTGTGGTAGCAAACTATACTGTGTGATCTTCCTCAGGTCAGCTCCAGAGGTGGCAAGACTAGGAAAATCTAGAAGGTGACCTTGGTTATTCAATGTCTGAGAAACCAATGCAAAAGTCTTGCTTTTCTTTCCAGGCAGAGACCTGTACTAGTGATCTGTTAACTTCCTCTAGAGTAGATGTTGGTCTTGGGTGGTCCTGTGGTGTAAAGGAGAGCACTCCGGTCTCCGAATCCCAAGGACCTGAGTTCAAGTCTGTGGGACCGTCCCCTGGCAGTTCAATGCCTCCCTGCCATCCAATCCCGTCACATCTCAGATGCTCAGCAGGGTCAGCCTGGGTTAGTACTGGGTGCTGTGACAGTCCCAAGGACTTCACTGTCACTGTCCAAGCTCGCTCGGCCATGGCAGATGAACCTTAGGACTTAAACGGTGGGGCCAGTTCTGCACATGCTGTGCCTCACCTAAACAATCCACTGCATAGGCTGGAAGGGCACACCCACGTGGGGAGAGCCCTGCCCAAATCTGCGTTCACAAAGTCTGGCCATACATACAGATGTTGGTCTGAGAGCAAGTGTACTCTTGAATTTCTAATGTTGTGAATTTTTAGAGGTAAGCCACTCATTAACTTGTTCTGGGTCATGTTCACAGAGTACGTTTCTGCTCACTGTCAAAGGAGTGGCAAGCACTGCATTGCGCATCATGTTTTGCTAAAACAAGTTAGACTTGTTTTCATGTAAAATTTTTTTCCTCTCTCTGCCTTTAATGTGCTAGCTCATTTCTGTGGACATGGTCTATATGACATCTTCTGGAGATAAACCTATGTTTATGGAGCTTATACATACAGATGTCTGGTCTTCCAGGATACTTTGAAAACAGGAAAAGAAACCAATGGCCAAGAAGAACCGATGACTACATATGAACAGGGTTTCGATGTTGCAGATGATAGACATTCAGGCACAGATTTAGTTAGTCCAGGACTTGACTTTATGGAAGAGCTGGAAATTGGCTACAACTGCTGATACAGAGAAAAATCTTACTCAGTATTTACTCAAGCCCCTCTGTTTAACTATCTGGGCTCTTCCTGATAAGAGCTTGCTTGTAGGTGTCTGTCATCATAACAGTGCTAATAACTGTGGCCCAATAGTAATTGCATAACTGCAGTTTGTGAAACTGGTTTGGTATAGATTGCTATAAAATGAGATTATTTGTTTAGTCATGCGAAAAAGATAGTGTTAAAACTGTGAGCTATTAAATTCTTGTATTGACTTCCAATTGTAGCCTATGTAAATGCTCACCTGCTGAAAAATGATGTTAATTCTCAAGTAGTATTGTCTTGACTGCATTTAAATAGATCAGGAGGAGATGCTTTCTGTAAAATGGAACTTTAAATTGCATTAAAGGACTCTGTCTGGAACAGAATATTTTACTTGTGTGAACACTTGTTTAGGGTGTTGGTGACTACCCTTAAAGTCATTTAGGTTTTGAAACCCCAGATTGAAGTGTGATTATATTCTGTAATCTTAAGTGGAAAAGTAGATCAGGACTCTGTATAGAGAACTCGGGCTGGAGTGATTTTTAGAAAGCTTGATGAAATTGCTTATACTATACTGCACAAATAGAGTAAAACATTTCTTAAGAAAAACTGTCTGACAAAATGTCCTTTGACAGTCCTTATTATTCTTTGTTCTGTGCTATCATAGGTAGCTGAGGAATAAGTTTTTTGCCTGACATGCTTTTGGTAATGCAGGGAGCAGTCTGACTCTTGAAACAATGTCCTAGGAAACTGTGCATATCTGTCAAGTTCTCTCAAGAAGAATATGCCAGGTTGATAACAAAACTTAATGGATAAGGTCTTTTTATTCTTTCAAGAAATTCCTGTTCATTTTTAGCCAATTAGTGTCTAACCTTTCTAATTTATTTTCTTAGGGCAGTGAGCATGCTCGAAGGTCTGCTCTTCTTAACAGCGATGAACCATTGATTTACTACTATGATGATGTGAGAACAGCTTATGATATTTTCCAAAGGGGTTTACAAGTATCAAGTAAGTCTAAAATTAAGGATAATATTTTCAGTATGTCAAGAACTACATATTTGAGCTCTTTTGTTGGGGGATCTCTACCTAGCCATATGATAGGTGTTCTGCATGTGAGTTTTCTTAAAGGCAAATTTAACTGACATCTTGTGAAGTAAGAGTTGTGTGAATAAAGTAGGTTCTGTGTTCTTAGCCTAAATGAACCTCCGTGTCTCTGTCTGCTTTCCCAGCATCCCTCCCTACACCCTTGAAAAAAACCCATGTTTGTCGTCTGAAAGTGTCTGCAGAGAATGTAGAGGCTTAACACCGAGAGCGGTGTCAGGACAGAGGAATCAGGCTTAAATTTTGAGTAATTTTTGATTATCTCTTTTAGATAATGGCCCATGTCTAGGTTTTAGAAAACCAAACCAGCCATATGAGTGGATCTCTTATAAAGAGGTAAGTAGTCTCTCTGACATAGTGCTAGACCTGCTTTTGCTTGCTGAGGCCATTGACAAAACATCTAGTAATGTGATATAACAAATCTGAATTATTTACAGATGTTTTAAACTAGTAGCAGAATATTACACAAAGGTTCTAGTTCCTATTACAGTGTCTTAAAGCAACAGTCTCAAATATGTCCAAAGGGGAGAAAAAATGAGCATCTCCTGCACTTGGTTTATTAACAGTTTTGTTTCAGAATGTTTTGGGGTTATCTTGGCAGCCTTTAGCATCTCAATGCTGAATTGTTTACAACTTGGGCACTACCTCTGAGGGGCTGCAGCTTTGAAGTTGTGTTCAGGAGCTCAGACTGCTACTGGTTTAGGTGCTTGCTTCCAAGAGGCTCACTTTACACTAGAAGTCCTATTTACAGGTGTTGCTTGGGCTTCTTGACAATGTGTTTCCATAGTGCTGAGTAGTGTTAACAGATACACTTCTAACTAGCAGCATATTGCTTCATGATCCCTGAAAATATCTGTATGCAAATCTCCATTGATAGCTGTGCATTTTTAGATTGTTCTAGTTTAATCAGTTGGTCTTCAAATTTGCATAAACCTTGCCTATTGCATATTGTTAAAGTCGTTAAACAACTTCTGTATGTAGAAGACCTCACTTTTTCCCAAGGTGACTTTGCTGGGAGCTTGTTAGGTACAACCTCTCTTCTATTAAAGCTTTGCTGTTTGGGTCATGTGACTTAGCACATGACTTGAATCCATGTTATGTGGAAAAAAATTAGAAAATTGCCTTCCCAAGCTTTGTTTATAGAACTAACTGGTTTTGCCTCATTGTTCTCCTGCTTTTTATAGGGGAAGACTTTGGGAAGGAGGGAGGAGGGCGGTCCGGGGTTGGTGGAAGGGAAAAAACTAGACCTAAACCTAGACACCCATACGTACTGAATGAAGCAGAAGGATGACATATGTAGTGCTTGTGTTTTGAGCAGAAATATAACATTGACTCATTCCAGGGTCACTTCTTGTGTTCAATGCAGACAGAACAAACAGCCTTTTCTCTGTGTGTCAGCTTAGCTTTTTAACACTTTCAAGTCTGCCTGGATTAAGTGTCTCTTCTGCTGCATGTTGAGTGTGAGTGCAGTGACTACAATTGGCACAATGTCATAGCACTGTGATGTTTAGGTTGTCAGTCACAGAGGGACATCCTAAATAGCCTAGAAAATGCCTGTCTCATTAATACCAATTATTGGTCCTTTTTTTTGTAAGACATGGTAAAATAATGTTGAGGGGAGTTCGGGCTGACAAGCTTGCTCTTACCTTTTTTTGTCTTTTCTGTTTTTTTGTGCACCAGGTTTCAGACAGAGCTGAGTGTGTGGGCTCTGCATTGCTCCACCGAGGCTTCAAACCATCTCACATTCAGTATATAGGAATCTTTTCACAAAACAGACCTGAGGTAATTGAATCAACAGTGTGTGTGTTTGTGGTCTAGCTGTTATTGAAATGGCCCACTTCAGTATCTCTTGGCAGTGTACTGAACTTCCCTACTGAGCTCCCATTTGGTGCTGGAACAAGGCTAAAGGCTGTCACTGAAGACATACCAGCCATAGGCATGGCATCTTTAGTTCAGAACCAAAACTGGTAATTGGTACAATTGTTAGTTTCTCATACTGCTGGGGGTTTTTTACTCCCAAAGCTAGATGCAGAAGGCTGGAGAGAGAAAAGAAAAACAGGTAATCCTGAAGAATTTAACTAATTGTCTTCTATTTCCTGGTAATAGAGGAGGCTTGTTTAATGGGAAGCAAATGTAGTACTTAATGAATGTAAACACTTTTTGCTTTCTCCTTAAGTTACTTTGGAGTAGAAGGTAATTGAAAATGGTTAGAAGTCACAAGCCGGTGTTTAGACCTTCAAAACACGAAGAAATACTTAGTGATTAAATATTTGGACAAATAGAAGATGGCAAAAGGTGCTAATTCTGTCTCTTGCCAGAGGCCCTGAGCATAAAGATTCTGGGAGGGACAACTGCTGATGAAGGCAAAAATTGAATATTAATTTAAGAAGAAGAGATAGACTGAAAGTGACATAATTAAAGATTGTCTGAGACAACTATGGGGACATTCAGATTGATTAGTTAGTGCCTATCCACTTTAACCTGGAAGTAGTTCTAGATTGCTGTTTCAAAAAATATTATTAAATATTCAGTAAGTATGTATTCTCTAGATTTGTTTATTAAATCTGTTTAATGGGACTGAATTTATCTAACATATGTTTATGTGCTTAGTAGCTTGAGCTAGTACTTGCTGCATTAAGTTGGTTCAATCTAAACCTGTATTAAGACAGGAGACTGTTCTCTTTGGTCAAAAGGATGCTGTCCCTCTTCATTAACCAGTCCCAGCTGGATGCCATTAACAAGGGCCATCCACAGTGCTGTCAGGGTTAGAAGTTCTAGCAGTGTCTTGGTCTCTGACTGTCATTGAAATGCAAGCTGTGTAACAAGTGACTTTGGCTTCCTTCCTCTGCCAACCTACACCACAAGAAAACCTCTAACTCTAGTCTTGTACAGATGAAAAAAAAAGAAATTTTCCCAGACTCTGAAGGCTTCGGTAGTTTCCCACTTGGATTTTCCTGCTGGAATTCTAGTTCTAACAGCTGCTGTTAGGTACAGTGTTACAGACTCCACAGTTCAGTCTGCTGTGCATATAACATGATTAAATGGAAGGTAAAAAGGGAGGCATGTTTGTGTTGTGCCAGTTTGAACTGTTTCTCTGTAGGTCTTTGGGTGCAAAGTCTTTGCTGGGTTAGTGGATTTTCTGAAGGAGAACATGGAAGTGTGGTTTGCTCTTGGATCACAGAGAGAATGTGGCTGAGTTGCATTGCTTTGAGCTGGGTCAGAAATGAGCTAAAAAAGGCTTGTTTAAACCAGCAATTTTAAATCTGGGATTTTCCCTTGCTAAAACTACTGGATGGGTGTTGTGACATCCCAAACATAATCACTAATCCAGACAGGAGATTATGTGAAGGGTTTTTTTGTGTGAAATGATTCACATTTGTCAGTTCAGGGAACAACTGCTGGGGAAATCCCCTGATAGGGAAAATTCCAGCCTCTTAATTGCCTTAATGCTCACTGAGAAAACAAACCTGGATTTGAAAATGAAAGTATTACTTTTTCTTTGAGTTACTGAAAAAGTCATCTGTTCTGGAAGTGAGTTTTGTTTTGGATTGAGAAAATAGAAGTATAGTTTACTTTAACAGAAGATCAGAGCCATGTCAGAAAAGAAACTGAAAGACTCAAACTGTTTTCTGTATTCAGTACTAGTTGTTTGCTTGGGCTTTGACACTCATGTGTCATTTACTCTTAATTTTAGCAAAAAAAATTAAAGAAAAATGTCTTGGTAGCCCAGAAAATAAAAATGCTGGTTGTACCATTAAGAATGATGATATGCAAGAGTTGTTGGAGGCTGCAACAGGAAGCTTTTATCACTGTGTGCAGCTTCTGAAGTCTGCTGTAGTAGACCCCCTCCACCCTGTTAAAATAAATACTAAAGTTCTGGCTGCTGAACAGCAATACAGCTGCCCTCTTATTGCGTGCACTGGGGGATGCTGTTCAGAAAGAGTAATTCAGTGGACCCTTTCATGGCTGTTAAAGATGTGCCTGCTTAGACTTAATAGTATGTCCAGTGTCTGCATGAAGGTATAGTTACCTGTTAGCTGGCATTGTACTAGTTTTATAAGAAGCTCTTTTGGATGAGAGGTGTTCAACTTGCCTATTGCATAAATGCCGTCAGAAAAATTCCATGTGTTTAAGCCTGTCTCAATCAGCAGAGTGCTTTGGGAAACTGGCTCCTAATAAACAGTTTGTAAAACTGAGATTTGGCAACTTTGTTGACATAAACTCTATATTAGATATTATATGGAATAACCAGCTAAATGATGTTTAGACTTGTCATCATATGGGGGTGAGGTAGCCATCTAGTGTCCTGCAAAAACACTAGAAAGTATGACAAAGTTTTGGGGAGGGGAAGAGAAACACCCTTGTCAGTGCAATCCTTGTTGAACTGTAAGTTCTGGTAACTTTTAAAGCTGCATGCTGTTTTGTTCCTGTCATTGGGACTGAATGAAGGTACTGAGAATTTTTTCACTTAGGTGGGAAAATCTGATGTTCCAGTTCCACTGGCCTCTTCATATGTCTGGAGACTCCCATCTGAGGAGTTGCATGCTATTCTGTATTTTTATATAGCTAGTTGTTTACAAACCGTACAAATTGGTATGCTAAGGAAAAAGAATTGCATGACTGTCTTACCCTGATCGTATGCTGGATGTAACCACGTTTGCTGTAAAGCATTGTCAGCTCCCATAACATACAATAAGGCTGCAGTATGCATTATGTTTATCAACTGCTGTACTTGTTAGCGGGCCAATCCTCCTAATTGCAGCTTGAAGGGATGCAATTGCATTTTTGTATATAAGTCTTCAGATTAGATTGCTGTGAAGAAGAATGGTTAGTCTTGAGAAATCCTTATAAACTTTCTAGGGCTGACTTTCCAAAGGACTTCTACTTTAACTGCATATGTTGCATGTCTTACCATTAAATGAGATGCAGATAATGGAGGAGTAAGAATACTGTGTGTATATAAATTTAATGTGTGTCAAGACTTGAGTAAGTCCTTCACTGATTCATGGTAATATAGAATATTGAAGGCTTTGGCTGCATCAATAACCTAAAGCCAGTAAAAAATAGTACTCCTGCTTGAAGTCTCTTAATAGGTAAACTAAGCAGACAGTAAAGTGTTTTTTTTCCAAAAGTATTTAATATTGCTTTTAGGGATAGAGTTGAATTTTATTGGATTGGATTCTTTCCCATACCTCCTTATTATATGGTTTCTTTTCTTTCCTCCTTTCACAGATAAAAATTGAGTAGCACTTCAAAGTAAACAAATACTACAAACTGACAGATTTTTTTATAATAAGACTTCTCCCAATGAGTTAGGTCCTATTAGCTTCCTTGTTAGAATTTAAATATGAATCTTTCTTGGAGGTCTGTTACAGTAAGCAAAGCATAGTGACTTGCATCTCTTCTATTTGTGCAGTGGGTCATCATTGAACAGGCATGCTATGCATTCTCCATGGTGGTGGTGCCACTCTACGATACACTGGGAGCTGAAGCAATTACATACATTGTGAACAAAGGTAGGACACCTTCAGTACTGCAGCAACTGAATGTATGATGACAGAGCTGACTGAGGGCAGAACTATGGCCTTCTTCAGAAAAGCCTTCCATTATAACATACTGAAGTATGTGTGGATCTAGTCTAAACTCAACTTGTCAAGATTGATAATGTAGTTCTCTTTCATCAGCTGACTTGTCGTTGGTTTTCTGTGACAAACCTGACAAGGCCAAACTTCTGCTAACCAGTGTGGAAAAGGGAGAAACTCCAATACTCAACACCATTGTTATCATGGAGTCTTTCGGTGCGGATCTTGTGGAACGTGGCAAAAAGTGTGGTGTGGAAGTCTTCAGCATGAGAGAAATAGAAGTAAGCATGCTTAACCTAATTTACCCCCTTGTGATGGGTTAGTTTCAAAGTGCTTAACTATCACTTGGGTTGTAGTTTACGCCAAAATATAAAAAAATAATAGAAATAAAACAACTTGCCAATAGTATTTCACAATGCTCAAAGTGTAGAAGGGGATATGCCAGGATGACAGAATGGAAGTTTATTAAGATAGTCCAGACTCAACATTAGATCTGAGTGTTAAGGCTTGCCCATGTGAAGCATAACGTGATAATTATATACTGTGACTAATACTTCAGAAATACTTAAAAAGGAGCCTGTGTAGGTTTTGGTCTTGTGAAACACGGCATTTTCCCCTGTACACTGAATCTATGAGATATTTCCTGGGGGAGAAGTAAAGTGTCAGTAAACCTTTTACAGAATAAGGTTATGATGGAAGTGGAAACCATTTTCATTAACCACCTTATGTCCAAGTCTTGATTTTGCTTGTAGTTATTTTGTCTGCATAGATCTTATGCAAGCTTATTTCATAACTTCACTCATTATTTGGAGAACTCTCTCCCAGGATCAAATTGCATAAGTTACATCTTTGCTGTGGGATTATGAAACTGGATTTAGTCTGGTTTCAGTTGGAGTTCTGGTGAAGGCTTGTCTCACTAGGCCTTGAATATCTCCAGATGAGTGTGCTTGTCTTATGCAGGTATCAGTAACTGGTGTGAAATGCCTCATTTCACTGACCTTGTTTTCATAGTAGTTAAGACAGCTGTGCTAATAGGGCCACCTTCTGGTAAAGATACAAAAAATGTCAACTTGTCTTTTAGAAGATGATTGAATGTATCATAGCTAAGGAGCCCCAGCAAGATTGCCAGGTGTTTCAAAAACATCATGCAAAGTAAGACAGAGCTCACTAGGCAAAGATTTGGGTTAAACTTTGAAAAGGATTGGCCTCACTTACTGTAAGTTGCTACACTAAAATCAGCATCTTTCCTTGAATTGAACTGCTGCTTTTGGCAGAGGAAGATGCTTTCCACTGGATCTTTTAGCTACACAAACCAAAACTGGGGGTGAATGTTGTCTACATTAGAAGCTCATATGCTTAAGTGTAGTGACTTTTAGTAGTACTCTGTAGCTCTTATTATATGGATCCAAAACACTTAACAACACTTGAAAACAGGTACTCCAAAAGCCTTTTGGTTAAATCTGTGAAGTTAGAGGCAAACTTAAATTTTTCTAATAGTGCTTCAGTGAACAGGAATATGTTTTGTCACTGCTTTTAAGAGGTAGAGACTTAGTGTCTCTGGGAAAGTAACCATCAACTGTTTAGAGCTTAGATTAGGATAGAATTACAATTTCAAGTTTTAAGTACTTGTTTTCTAGATTTCTGACTTGAGTTTTTTCAGCTGTGCTTGGGTTATGTGACCACTTCCTGTCTGTATCCCCTAGATACCATCAGCTTGGTTTCTGATGCCTAATATCTGTATGTATCCTGGGGTTACACAGCTGAGTAACTGTGAATAAATGGCTCTATAACAGGGAGAGATGGTGGAGTTCTGGGAGATCAAGAGAAATGTCTGGAAATCTTAGCTGTATTTTCACTAAATACCAGATCTTAACCCAAGCAGGTTGTAGGGAGCTTACCCTGGTACTTGAAATGCAGATTCTGTTTTGAGCAGACAACTGAATTGCCATAGTGACAAGTCTTTGCATAATGCAACCTCTCAAAAAGGCAAGCCTACAGGTATGGGAACGGTTCACTGTGTTTCCAGACATTCCTCTTGTCTTAAACCTCTTTGGGTGATCTAAGAGGTGCATCATACTAAAGGAAGTCTAGAGCCAGTAAAGGAATGCATAGTGCTATTGTTGTGTACTTGGAAGGCCATGGTGAAGTTGATGTGTCTGTCCTCAAAGGGTGCTTCCAAAGCTATACTTAACAAAAGGTCCACTTTAACAGGCTTAAGTCATTAAGCTAGTATTGTTTGTAGTCTTAGATAAGCATAACAGTAAAGTCTTGATTTGAAACTTTAAAGCTCATAGATATTGAACATCAACTTGCCAATATTTCCTTTTAAGCATTATATCCCTGATGATAAAAAGATCGGTTTTGTGTCCTTTCTCTTCTGTGTAAAGACCTCTGACATTAATGGTCAGGCCTGAGTAAGTAGGGAGGGAGATGGAAGAGATTCTGGATGAGAGATTTTTGTACCTCCACTCCTGTATAAAAGGAGTACAAACCACCAATGACCCTTCCATGGGGAAATTCAGTCTTTCTTTTCACAAGCAGTGATGATGTGAAATGCTTACTGAGATGAATCTTGCTTCATCTATTCAACAATTGTCAGTGGCACATCTTCTCCATGAAGTATAGATAGGATTGATTGTCTGTTGTTGTAACACTGCAAAACCTTGAACATCCCCTTGAGCATGACCTCTGGTTTACTAGCTGGAAAAAAAAAACCATGAGTTTTAGATAAGTTATCACTTCTGTATTTATAAATGTAGTTAAAATGTCCTTTAAAACCATTGTTACTCATAATAATCATAGAACGGTTTGGGTTGGAAGGGACCTTAAATATCATCTAGGTGCAACCCTCCTGCCATGGGCAGGAATCCCACCCATTAGGACTGGGCTGCTAAACAAGTTAATATGGCTTAACAGGCAGTCTAAATAATGAAGTATCGTGATGGTTGGTAATGTTAGATAAATTTAAAGCAAGAAAGCTCAGTGCTTATGTCTAAACTCTCTCCCTTTTCTCTCCTCTCTGTAGGAGCTGGGAAGAACACACAGGCAAAAACCTATGGTAAGTATGAAACTTAGTTCAAGTGACAATCTGAAGTTGGTTAGCCTTCTTTAGATCAAACTAGCAAATCTCCCTATCTCCTGTAGCTCAGAAGTAACACTAGTATCTTGAGGTTTTGTCTAGGAAAAGATTTTTCCTTGCTATCTTAACCATACTAATACTTTCTTAACTCTCATAGCCTCCAAAGCCAGAAGATCTAGCAGTCATCTGTTTCACCAGTGGAACGACAGGTACACCTCATTACATTATGCAGAATTTATTGTCCTGTATGTGCAAAATTAATTCAGAAGCCCTCCTACTTTTTTTTTCCAAGACTTCCCCCCCTACTGCTGCATCATTTTGGCAAGTGGTAGCTGGGGAAGTGTAATGGTAAGGCTCTGTTGAATTTTTTTCCCCTCCCTATTGACCAATACACAGTTGCACTATTGGGGGCGGTGGTGTTACATTTTTGCACTTGGAAATAGATTGAGTACTAAACCTGTATTTGCATAATAAGGGCTCTGCATCAGACTTCAGAGTATCAGTTCTTCCATAGTCTTTTATTAGCAAAATTGTTCCATACCTCTAAGCAACCTTGCTGTAAGACCAGAACAGAAAGACTGTCTAGAAGTCACTCACTTGACATTTGTGAGTTAATACCCAACACTGGCATGGAGCAAAAGGAAAGAATAAAACCACAAGCTACGTTTTTAAATTTCTGTGAGAACAGAAATTAGTCTGGGTTTGATAGCTGCATCTTCATACAAGAGTTGAGCCAGATACATGACAGTTTCTTAAGGATTTATTCTCCTCAAAAAAATTTTAGGACTTCAGCACAAACTTAACTGTTGCCAGCTTTTCTTGAAAGTGGGTTAGTAAGTTTTCAGCTTTTGTTTAATTGATACACAAGAAATGTGTTAATATCAAAGAATACTATCAGATTCATTTTACTACTGCTTGCTTAACTTAAAGGATCTAAATTTCACTGTTGAATTCTGATGTCCTTCTCACTTAGGAAACCCTAAAGGAGCTATGATCACTCATCAAAACATTGTCAGCAATGCTTCAGCTTTTGTGAAAACTACAGAGGTAAACTGCAAAGATTAACCCTGTGGACTTGCATGAAGGGAAATAATCTCACAAGTAAAATAAACATTGAAGTGTCATTAACTTTGGTCTTAAGTTTTAGTAGAATCCAAGGGGAAATGCAGCTTGACAGATCTCTGTCCCTGCTAGTCAGAAGTCAATGTTTCCTGGTTTCTTCTGTCAGGGTCAAGAAACTGGCAAGTTTAAAATTTGTTCTGATCAAGCAAAATGTTATAAAGATCCTGATGTGGATGTACATTACGTTCTGCCATGGGCATATAATGTTTCTCATTAGTGCCAGCTCTGTATTAGAGGATTTGTGTAAAGCCTAACCTTTTGCCTTTGTGGATGGGAGAAGCTAATATGTATTTAAAAGCCTCAAAATATTTAGAGCCTTTACTTAAAGGAGCAATCAGCGTGACTTTGTATTTTTATTTGATACAGTATTAATTTATATTTTACAGTAGACAACTGAAGTTCATCTGCAGGCTAATTAGGAAGATGGGTCTAACACATGCAGATGCAATTAAAAACACAGTTGTACTTATTTGGGCAGGTACTATGCAAATAGAACTGTTTTACAGTTAAACAACTGGTCTCACAATTAGCTGATGTAAGGCACTTTTCATATCAACCCTAGGGTGAATTGTTCAAGCAAACTTGAAAGTGTGTATGTCTTTTAACCCCTAAGGTTTACTCTTTTAACCTTTTTTTGTCCTCCCAGTGTATGTAATGGAACTTTCTATGGCTTCTATCAGAATTTATTTCTATTCATAGTCCCATGAATGATAAGTTACAATAATCTGGTCACTGTAATCAACTCTAGAAGACTGTAATTTTGGCAATGTGTCTTTACTCACTCTAGAAGTCATTGCTGTAATCTTTTTGGTGAAGGAAAAACAATGCAGCTTCATTACAAACAGAACTGAAGTGAGGGCTGTGCTCTAGAGTGTAGGTGCTTGATTTCACTGTTAACTTAGGCAAAATAAAGAATCAACAAGAGTTAATCTCTTACTAATACTTTCAGAAAACATTTATGCCTTCTTCTGATGATGTTCTGATATCATTCCTGCCCCTGGCTCATATGTTCGAGAGAATTGTTGAGGTAAGCATCTGTTTGTTGTTCTGAATTACTGAGAAGCTTGCTTGTCTTAAAGAATGCATCTCTTGGATCTGAGTGTTAAATCTTGACTCTTCATATGTGTATGAAAGCTTGAAATAAGGTTCAGGAAAACAGTGTCCTATAAACAGTGTCTAGTGAGCACTAGACAATTGTTTTTCATGCCAAAATATCGATGTTAACCTTAGAGAGAGGATTAATAAAAGACTAGTTTATTAGAACATGAGACAATCCCTTAGCACGTGTACACTGCCCAGAAGTTCCCTCCAGTATGATCAGTGCACTGTTAAAAAGCCATGCCATTTTTTAGTCTGCGAACTTCAAAAATTTATTTTGTGGCATCTTGTTTGCTTACACAAAACTAATTTTAAGTTGGTTAAGCTTACCATTGCTTCAAAAAAAATTCCACAAAAAGGAAGGGGATTTGTTTACGTGGAATTCTCTTCCAGGAAAGAGAATGTAAGTGGCTTTTATTGCCATTTCAGTGACAAACTTTGAACTTCCCTTGGATCGCTTGTTTTACTGTACAGCAAAATCTGGGGCTTAGTTTTTGAGAATGAGAATGCTCAGATTGTCTTAATTTTGGCAGTTTTGAGGACCTCTGAGCCCATAGTTGAGTGCTATACACTATGGAAAGGATGCAATTTCCTCAAACTGCTTATAAACTGCAGAGGCACAGGTATTTAATTACTATACTTACTGAAGTTGAATTAATGTTTCTTCCTCAGGTGAGATTGCAAATACATATGTTAAAGGTATAGTATATAGGAAAACAAACAGCATCTGTGCAAATGTGAAAAGGCACGTGGAGCCAGAAATTGGTCTGTGATTTCTGTTAGGCTTCCTTAGCTTTCTGCCAGGAGTGTGTATGTATACATACAGAAATGTATATATGTATATGTGTGTGTCACATATGTGTGTTATGAAGATTGGGAATAGAGCATAACTGTGGTGTACAGGTGCCCCTAAGCTTTCAGCACTCTTTCTCCTGGTAACATTGACAGCAATCCTACTTAGTGTCTGTTTTACTCCCTGTCTTGCACCAGAAGACACAAGCTCTGTAGGTACCAGCTCTGCTTTTGATGATGCAGTAGAAACAGGCTGGAAACTTTTATTCTAAAGGATAAAATGACAAGAGTGTTTGGATTGCTGTATTCCTCTGCTGTTTAAGGCCTGTACAAAGTAGGTGATCACTTGTGTATTTACATAAGGAGTTGAAGCAAGAACACTTTTAGTAGAAAGGAGGGAAGATTTGTTACTGTTTGGGGTAGATATGAACACAAGCTCTGTGAGAACTTGACATGACAAATAGGTTCCCACCTAGCAAAGGCAGTTGCTGCTTAGTCCATCTGAACTTATCCATTTGCTGCTTTTAGCAGATGATGACAAATCACAGGTGAAGGGGAAAAGTGACACTTTAGCATGTTTCATGCAGAAAATGACAGCATGGATGTCAGGGAATGAAGGAGTAGGTTATGGAGGAAGCAGGAGAAATAAAAACAGATGGGTATAAACACAAGGAGAGAAGATATGTTAAAAAGAATAAATTAAACCCAAACAAAATGGAGAAAAAAGATGTGTGTGGGTGAGGGTGGATCATAAAGCTTCTACCTCCTAATGTAGGATATAGAACACAATAGGATTGTCTGCCTTCCTTTGTGTAGGTCTGAAGTGATGCAGAAATAAGCAGTGGCTCTGCTAGAATCTTCTAAAGAGCATCTTCATCACCTAACAGCAAATCCTCTGCTAATGTCAGTTCTGTGAAATGAGAAGGAAAACTAGAGTGCAAGAGAATGGATATGAAGTAGCACAAGGCAGAAATCCCCACTGGACTAGAAAATAGCTGACTTTAAATGTAGAATTTCTTAGTACATAGCAGGGAACAAACAGAAGTCTAGTATTTTTAAGTAAGTGTATAAAATATTTGAAATGGAGAAGTTCTGCTTTTCAATATTTTGCTACCTTTTGAGTCACTGGCATTGCCTTATTTGGCCAATTGCCCTTTTTGGATAGGGGCTTTTGTGCTAAGCTTGAAAGCCTTTGGCTTGTGTACACCTGCCATGTCTTTCTGCTTGATCTTTCTGGCCCCATCTTAGTCTGAAATGCTGCAGAACTAGTCCAGAAGCTGATAGGATTTAAGGTGGATCCTGCACTGTCCACACTGCATAGGATATGCCACACATGTACAGCTAGAACACATTGTACTTCCTGTGTTTTTAGTGTTTACTTTTTTCTGATAGTGTGTGGTTCTGTGCCATGGAGCTCGGATAGGATTCTTTCAAGGGGATATCAGACTACTTATGGATGACCTAAAAACACTGCAGCCAACTATATTTCCTGTGGTACCAAGACTGCTGAACAGAATGTTTGACAAGGTAAGTCTGCAGGCATGTTGTAGACTTGTACAGGGTTTTTAAGAAACTTTATGAAGTTTTTGCTGGCAGAGTAGGAGTAACTTGTGCTCC
Source organism: Sakesphorus luctuosus (assembly GCA_013396695.1). Lineage (NCBI taxonomy): Eukaryota > Metazoa > Chordata > Aves > Passeriformes > Thamnophilidae > Sakesphorus > Sakesphorus luctuosus. The sequence continues at coordinate 664,868 of VWZD01008889.1, read as the reverse complement.
GAGATATTAAACTGGCATGCTAAGAAATTCGTGTTTCTCTTCCTAAAAGATAGCTGAAAGTGCAGGGAATAGTACTGCTGATATTAAAACACTTCCAGGCAGCAAATACTAGTGTTCAAAAGTCTGACTAGGGCACTTGGTTCTCTCTATCTTGATTAATGACATACTGTTTTGCTCTGAGCAAGTTATTTAAGTCCCGTCTACAACACGAAAATGAGGCTTGGCCTCTGCATGCCACACTTTTAGCATCTGACTCATGGAGTGGAATTTGCAAAGCAAGGTCAGGTGTTTGCCTATGTTTGCATGGACACACACAAGTTTCCTATACAGCAGCCAATGTGTTCTAGCTGGGAAAACTGTAAACCAGCCAGGGAGGAGTGCTGGGGAGAAGGTGTGTCAGTAGCCCCACTCTCCTGTGTGTGCTGCTTACCTGCTCAGGGTGGTCTGAGATGTGAATTTGAAAGCAGATTCTTTCTTGAACTTCTGATTTTTAAGTTGTCCTTTTGCATATGGACAACTGACTCTTGTTAGGATACAGCCAGAGGATTTAATGGATACAATAAGTCCCATGACTGCTAAAGAAATGACAGAGCTGTCTATGTTGTCTTAGCCAGGACGTTTCTCTGATCATGAGACTAGAGGAACAGCAAGTAACAAACACATGGTTCTGTTTGGCTTCGGCAATAAAGATTCATTTGGAGGGGACAAATTCCTGAGACCAGCCTTTAGTGCTTAAAATGTAGCACCTCATACTGCACACACATTCTATACTGGAATTTGAGAAGCAGAGTCAAAGCTTGGGACTTTCTTCTCATGATGTCTTCTGGCTTGTTAAGTTCTGTGCCCTAAAGCTTTCACACTGTTTCACCCTCACCCAGCCTCACAGTAACCTGGCACATGAGGCAGACAAGTTGAGGAATTCAAGTGGCAGAGGGACATAATTCTGAAGAGCATCTGGATCTTCCTCTTTCCAAGCAAATATACTAATGTGGTTTGCTTTTGAGTCTGCTCTGTGGCTTCCTGAGAACAACTAAAAGGAGGCTTTGACAAATGTTCTAAAATACAAGTTTGTAAATGTAATCCACTTGATGTTTCTGAAGTTACCTGCATTTCCTTGGAATGCCCTGTGTTACTTTACATGTTATGATAGGGTGCTTTTCCAAAAATTTGAATTTTGATGATACTAGAAGAGAAAAGTAAGCCATCCATTTTCATTCATACATTTTAATGAAGAAAAATACATTGAAACAGCATCACATGGGTATCAAGAATTAGTTGTGTTCATTTCAACTCTTGAGCTGAGGTAGAGGTCAAAAGAAAAATGTGTAAGTATTTCTTACTAGGATTAAGATGCATACCAATAAAAGTAGTTTTAGTTTCCTTAGTTTTCACTGTTAAGAGTCTCTACACATGCATCTGTAAGAAAAAGGGCATGGTAGGCAGTCTGTGAGGCTTCTAACCATAGTCCATCTTTATTAATAGATTTTTGGACAGGCAAATACTTCATTAAAGAGGTGGCTGCTGGACTTTGCTTCCAAGAGGAAAGAAGCAGAACTCAGAAGTGGTATAGTTAGAAATAACAGTTTCTGGGATAAAGTCATCTTCCGCAAAATACAGGTATGTGTGAATGCCTCTGAGTTGAAGTTTGCAATTACTGAATTTCATATGAATAGGTATAATCTGTTATGGCTTTCATCACTAATTAAAGACTACCTGGCTACTCAGAATAAAAATCAGAGCTGTCTTTTTATTTTCAACCTCATCTTTTCAATTCCCTTAGTTCTCATAGTGTCAGCGAACTGTATTAAGGAAGTTACTTTAAAACACTCTGGTGCTTCTTTCTTACCACTTTGAAAGCAAACACTGTCCTTCTGAAGGAGGAATGCTAAGTATGACACAGTGCCACCTCTAGCCCCTACTGTCTGCTCCCTGTTGGCTGCTAGTAAGTTATGCCTGCTGTTATATCTGACACTTACTTGCTATGGCCTTAACTTTGGTTGTATAAGGTGCCCCTGCGGCTGCTTTTTATAGCAATCAAGATGTATGAGAAGCTGATAGAAGGCAGTTAAAAATAAAGCCATTCTGTAAGGCCATGGCTTAAGCTCTTCAAATTTTGGCAGAGTCTGCATTGCAGTGACACAACAGCATAGTCTGTGTAGATACTGTTTGTTTGAGATACCGTGTCTTTCAGCCATTAATGAGACTAAAAATACTGCAAGAAAGACAGCTTGCAATAGCAGACTAAACTTTATTCTCTAACACTTGTGGGTGGTACTGTAGGTAAACAATGGCTGAGGGTGGAATAGAAGACAACTCTGGAAATATCTCTAAAATGCTTTTGGTGTCCACAGTATCTTGTGTTTGTTGTAGGCAAGTTTGGGAGGAAAAGTACGACTGATGGTTACAGGAGCAGCACCTGTATCTGCAAGTGTACTGACCTTCCTGAGAACAGCTCTTGGTTGTCAGGTGAGTTGCCTGGCCTAATCATAAAACAGAAAGATTTTGATATCTGGTTCCAGCTTTGATGTTAGAGCATTTCTAGTAGTCTGATTATATGGATAACTCTCTGGTATTCTTGGAGACTACACAAGTGCATACTCTTTTCCCAAGTTTCTCTCAATCCTCTGAAATTTCTGTATTCATTCCAAAGTCTTTTAAATGAAGAAACCAGTTGACCTGTCTTAAAGAGATTTTTTGGTAGGCTACTGTAAACAATAAATTACATATATGGATTAAGTTTGTGGGGTTTGCTTTGCCTACACAAGTGTTTGTAACTACTGTAGAGAATCTAATAATCCATGTGATGGTACTGTAGTATTGTTGCTTTAAAGAGGAGATTGGGGTTGAATCAGTTTGCACACGTTGCATTTATCTTCAAACAAAAATACCATAAAATATCAGGCTTCTGTAACTTTTTGAAGTTTTTCTGTGATGTGCTGGTGTTACAATGCATTTTGCATAGAAAAGCCTATCTTGTATATAATGATCACAGAACTGTGATGGGCTGTAGGGATTCCTGTCCTGGCTGTTTAGACAAACCTGTCTTTAAATTCTGTAAATGAAGTCGTTGCTAATGCTATGGTTCTTTATTTCTTTTTCTTGCTTTCTGTGTTGCTTTCTGTTTTAATCTAAACAGGCATCACAAGCTATCTGAAAATGAGAGAAACTTTGAGTAAATATTGGAACTGAAGGTGGAATACAAGCACTTAAAATTGTGTATTGTGATAAAACTGATGTAGCAGTATTCTTTGTAGAAGATGCTGGGGAATTTTGGTACACTCAAATTTAAACAACTAGAAAAAAACCCCAACATTAACTTCATTTTGATGAAGAAACTGTATATTGAAAAGTAATGGTCTTAGATAATATTTTGATTTCCCATTCTAGTTCTATGAAGGTTATGGACAGACTGAATGCACAGCTGGATGCTCCCTGTCATTGCCTGGTGACTGGACAGCAGGTATGATGTTTAACAGTCTGCCTGTCTGTTAAATTTCAGGGTGCTGAAATTCTTCAGAGGTCCCTGATCACATTATTTAAATCTTTAGTATCATGAAGGACGAGACTAGTTTTCTTCAAGTAAAATAAAGTTTTGAAGGGTTCCCTTGAAGTTTCTACCTATAAATAGCTATGAATGTTCTGGAAAATGAATGTGTGGGAAATGGAAATGGCATTTTTTGGTGTTAGAATGAACAGTCAGCACTTCTGTCAGCTATCACATCTCTACCTCCTTAACTGAAATAATATTGATAATTCAACCTGTAGTGGGACTTCTGCTGCTTAAATATGTCTGTAGAGAGAGGATCTTGATGACAAGAAAAAGCAGGCCCAAGTACATGGTTCAGCTTGTAACATTCTGGGGGTATCTGAGAACTCAGTGTTTCAGTGCCAGTAAATTTAAGCTACCAGGGATCAGTTTTCCATCTTTCTTTAGCAGGTAACCAGCTTTTTTTTAAAGAATCTGACTAAAAAGCAGTTCAGGCCATTGTGGTGTTACTCTGTTGAATAGGTCATGTTGGAGCGCCAATGCCGTGCAGTATCATCAAGCTGGTTGATGTACCAGAAATGAATTACTTGGCTGCCAAAGGAGAGGGTGAGGTAAGTAATTTCAGAAGGTCAATATGAGCCTCTTGTGAAATCCTGGAAAATGTTTTTTGTCACTGAAATAACAACTGAGTTTAGTAAAAGTGCTGAAATCTAAGTACTTTAGGTAGCTAAAATCTGAGGTGCCTGCATGCAGTATCAGTTAAGGATTCACAGAAGCAAACCAGGAAATGTATACTGGGGGAGAGAGGAAGCAGGTTACACAGTAATGTGTTGTCCCACAGTATATATGATTGTTGGACCACCATGCCATCTTCCAGCTGTGGGGTAGCTGAGAAAGTAGAAGTAGCCATCTCATTTATCCTTCAGCAGAATGCCAGCAGAGAACTTCTCTGCCACTCTATTACCAAGTGCTGGAGAGCAACTGATGCATGGAGCTGGTTTCCTGGCTTGTGATGTGTGAAATGAGGTAATTTAAAGTGTCTGGAACACTTTCAAAAGAAAGAGATAAAATGCCATGAAGGCTGCTGATGTGTCATGACTGTATGCACATTTTTATGCATTTTTTTTATGCAGCCTGCACAAATTGAACATGTTTTACAAATTGTACTTTGAGGACTCAGCTTTGTATGTAATGCTGTATGCCATCTTCTAAATTATTTTTTCCAAGTAAAATAAATTCAGATTAAACTTTGTGCATAGACTTTGAACAGATGTCCATGTAGTAATTTACTTTCCCCAAGTCCTGAAAGCAAATTAACTGTGTTGTCTTTCATATGCTTTTGAGAAGCTGTGAGGGCAGCTGAGGAGTGAGAAATGGAGAAGTTAAAAGGTAGCTTAAGCAGGTAACTTACTTGAGTACAACAGTTTATAATCTGTATTTGTTTTGGTTGTAGTTAGTATGAGACTAGAGAAAAAGCATTGGGCTTTAACTCCCAGAAGTACTCAAGGATTTTGTTGGGCTTGGTGGTGAGAAGCTGTTTGCAAGTGGAGAGCAGTGTCAAAATTTTCTGCCTGTCTGATCTGCCAGAGGAATTGAGTATAAATTCTTGCAAAAAGAAACAGTTAATTAGGGATTTAAAAAAAAAAACACTAAAATATTTTGCTTGCACTTGCTGTGAAAGTTTGCTGCATTAGGAGTCACTTTGGACCAGAATAAAAATGGTAGCCCCTTAATGTATCAGGTACTATCTTTGTCTTTCAGACCTAACTTCCTCACTATTCAGAATATAACAAATAAGTGTTGTAACTTGTTTAACAGAACTTGAAGCCCATGGCTGTGGAATTGGCTCTCCTTAACTGTTTGCCTAAAATAAATCCTCCTCCTCATTGTTTGCTTTTCAGCTGGATTTAACATTCCTAGTCTTCCTTTCTGAGAGTAAGCTTTCCATATTCTCTGCTCTGTCGGCCCGGCTTTTCACTTTTGTCACTTATCCATGCTCAAGGAGAGTAAATTTGTGAATAGAATTAGATATGATCATATGCAAATGAGGTCTTAGTGCCAGTTAGCAGGATATAGATAAATGGTTTGCTGTCTCTGCTGAGAAAAGGTGTCATCTACTGCCTTCCTGTGATTGTAGGAGCCATGAAAAATGAAACATTTGTTTGGCCAGACTTTGACTTGATGGGTACATGTAGAGTTCTCCCTTACTCATATTCTTCCACATAACTCTGTTTTATAACAGAAGTTACTTGGTTTGTAAAACATGATCTTGCTTTGGTCCCAAGTTTGGTACTGTCTCTGCAAGCTCACCAGAACTGTCACTACCACTCTGATGTCCCTGCTGTACATTTTACAATTGTGCTAATCCCTGAGAATAACAGATGGTCTAGTATTTTGCCAGCCTCCACTGATAGTTATTATCCATTTGACCTTAACTTAAAACTGCATCTTCTGTCCCGTATCTTCTAGATTGCATTCCAGAGTGTTGATACTATTGCCCAGACCAGATCCTTCTACTGTCTCCTGTCATCATGTGTGCCAAACCACTCCCATGCTAGCATGATGCTTTAAATCCTTTATTGCTTCTGAGGACTCTTGTAGAGTTTTTGAGGTTTTTAGACCTCTGATTCCCCAGCAGTTGTGTGCAGTGTGTATCTTTAATTTTTGCTTCAATCTTGTTTATCTTTCCTATCTCCATGTTGCCATTTCTAAGGAAGATTTTCTATAGTCAGGAGTTGAATACTGTGTTCCCCCTCTCCCCACCAAAAGAAAATGACACAACCTTGGGTGTTATATTGAGAAGAACATATTTAAGTCTGGTATTTTCTCTGGATACTTCAGCTCTGTTCCATGTTTCTGAATAGTTGCTTTACTTATGTTATGTTACTGACAGATATTCTATTAATTGTTTTAATTTAGCTTGTAAGGTCTGACCTGTTTGTCACAATGTCTTCACCTATAAACCTTTAATCATGTTGATCCTGTCCTCATATCTTATAAGCGTGTTTTTGATCCTAACAATTCCCATGTGTCCAGTTATATTCAGGGAAGTTGTTCTTGGTTTTCTACTTGGTACACACACACACAAATTTCAATTTAGTGAAATTACTGGGCTCCTTCATAGAGAAATCTTGAGGACTCTACAAATGTATCACTTGCTTGATACACAGCTTTATTTTTCCCCTCCACTAGTTTTAGCACAAAATGCACCAAAAGCTGAACTGAACGTTTTGTCAGGCTGAGGAGTAGTATTTCTGGATCCAGAAGAATTTCTTCTCATAAATAAAAATATATTTCTTTGATAAATTCATATTATTCAAATAGTGGGTAGGAGTACTGCTACTGGAAGAGAACAGATGCTTCCAATGGCTTCTTATTATACTTCTTAGCGATGGAAGATGTCAGGTCTCCAAAAACTATGAGTAGAGATTTCTGTATAAACACATGAATTTCATCTTGTCTTAGTGGGGGTTATTGAGAACCATCAGAGAAAGCATTTCTTAGAGACAGCAATTGTAAACATTCCTTCACAGTAGCATACATTAACAAACTGCTATTTTCAGGTGTGTGTCAAGGGGCCAATTGTATTTCGTGGCTATTTGAAAGATCCAGAAAAAACAGCAGAAGCCCTGGACAAAGATGGCTGGCTTCATACAGGGGATGTTGGGAAATGGCTACCGGTAAGTGAACTTAGAAGCGGAGATGCTACTTCTGTAGTTATTAGCAGTAATTTAACATAAAATAGAAAACATTTGGTATTTAACAGAATTAATTAGGTGAAAAACAAGTATTTGAGAAGGAGAATAATTACTGTTGTAGCTAATAATATGTGCTTGGGGCTAAAAAATATTGGCAGTATCAGTCCTGGGGCTTTCCCTAGTTTAGATTAGAGGGATGCATAACCTGTCCTCTTGTACCATTAGTTTGACTTTACTCTAGCTCTAGCAGAGTTTTACTGAGCATGCTTAAGTTGTGTAGATTGGTTTTTCACTTCAAGTGCCTCTTCTGAGTGAAAGTTATTTGTGTCAACAGAATGGTACATTGAAAATCATTGACCGGAAAAAGCACATATTTAAACTAGCCCAGGGAGAGTACATAGCACCAGAGAAAATAGAGAATGTGTATCTGAGGTGTGAAGCACTTGCACAGGTGTTTGTCCATGGAGAGAGCTTGCAGGTAAGCATTTCTCAGGTAATTAAAAATATTAATACAAAAGGAGATTGCAGGAAAGAGTTCCCTTCTTCGTTCCCCCCACCCCAAGCTTTGGGATTGGAACCTTAAATTTTTAGCTTAAATTTCTACCATTGTATGTTATGGTTCTGAATGGACTCCAGCAGTTAGATAGCATATTTCTGGATTTAGTTTCAGACCAGTAGCGGAGCTGAACTGGATTAATTGAGTATTAATGACTGTATATAAATTGCTATGTGTGTAGGGGAAAAAAAACCAACAAAAAATACAAGACCCCACCCACCCCACCAAGAAAATCCCTACGATATCCAGGTTCTTTCAAGTGTAAACAGAAGTGTGGGTCTTACAAGTAATTCTCTCAAGTGCAAACCTCTGAACTGCACTCCTGTGTTCAGGTAGCTGAAAGCTGCTGACTTTACAGCAAGATCAGAAACAGATTCCAAAATCTAACTGACTAGTAACAAATGTGTAGGAACTGAAATGTTGGCTTAGAGAAAAAAAGCTTGACAAAAATTCCTTTTTAGGCCTTCCTAGTAGCTATTGTGGTACCTGATCCTGATACTCTGCACAACTGGGCCAAGAAAAAGGGAATTGAAGGCTCCTATCAAGAGCTATGCAAAAACAAGGTGAGGCATATCTAATTAAACAGCTGTTCTGCATCAACTTCTTCAAGTTGATGCTTGTACAAGCATGAAGCTATACAATGTATTCCTGTATCCACAGGACGTCAAAAAACACATTCTGGAAGACATGGTGAGAGTTGGGAAAGAATCTGGTTTGAAGTCATTTGAACAGGTAAGATGCTTGTGAGAACCAAACACCTAATTCTTTAAACTTCTCAACACCAGTATAATCTGATTCTCCAGAAACTTTTAATTTACATCTGAAAAACTTTTAAAATTATGGGCTTTTTTATTGTAGCTGGACAAGTTTTTAATAGCCTTGTCTATTTCAAGGAAGGCAGCTTGGCTAGTAACTCTTTTTTTTTCCAGGTGAAAGACATTGTTCTGCACACTGAAATGTTTTCTATTGAAAATGGCCTTTTGACACCAACACTGAAGGCGAAGAGACCAGAACTGCGAAAATACTTCCAGTCACAGATAGATGAACTGTATGCTAATGCCAAAATGTAGCTGCAAATAGAATGAGAAAAGTGGCACACATCTGATGTCTACTGTTGGCCTTGATATCTGTATTTTGACTACAGCAAACATAGGGAAGGAAACTGTGCAATCATTAACTTGTACAAAAATGGGTACTTGCCATAGGAACACTGAAGAAATGGAACACTGCCTTACTGTCAAGTTGTGTTGCATACTGTTTTTATGGTGGCCTACAATTTCCAAAAAGAGCCTTAACTATAAATGGTAACTATATGTAAGTTATTTAAGATATCCTTGGCCAAAAATGGGACTTGCCTTCACCAAGGAGCTAAGGTTTTATTGCCAGCATGTTTGCTGTCTGCAGTGTGTTTTGCAGTTGTCAATTCCACAAAGGATTTGGCAGCTATGAAAATGCCTCTAAGTATCTTGCATCCTCAGAAAAATTACATAGTTTATTCAAAAAACCACCACCACCCAGCCACTAAAAAAACCCCAAACCCTTACAGTTGTGTAGCTGGCATCACATCTTTCATAGTCCTAATATTAACTGGGGCAAGGCATCTGAGTTCTCCCTTCTGTATCTGCAGCCAGTTCTGAGATGTACTTTTGTAACGTAGAAGTCAGCATTCCACACAAAGGAGACTGATGAATAGAAGTTCCTCAGAGTAAGTCTATGTATGTGGTTCTGCACCGAAAGTGTGGATGTGGTTAAATCAGCAACTGTAGCCTCTGCTACATTATCACGATTCTGGAGTGGTGCCAGCCCTGCAAATGAGCAGCTCCTAACTCTGGCAAGAACACTAGAGACTTAAAAACCAAACCGTTCAGAGGCTGGGCTATGCTAACAGTCAGGGTAAACATTGCACCTGTACTAGCCACTTGTTTCCCTGTAATAACCTCGTATTTAAAATGCATTTTTAAAAATGTGCCAGGTCCTCTGTAAGTGGAAGAGCTTCTGACATAACCTCTGTTTTCTGTGCTTTATGTATGAGCCACTGAGTACTCCACTGAATAGCAAAATAGGTCAGGTAGAATGTTTTTGCCTGATGCTTTGCAGCAATTGGAAGTATTTATATATGCCAACAGAACTGTGTGTTGGCCCAGGATAGGTATTTGTTCAGGGATAAAAACCTAATTCCCAGATAAATTGCAAAATAACTATTACCTTTTGTTTGAGAAATCAGCAGAAATAAGCCTTATCACAGCATAAGTCTTTTGCTATACTTAACAGAATTGGTTTTGCATTAGGATTCATTGCTGTTTTTTGAAAACATGGATATATGTAAAATACAAGCACAACAAGGTTTGCACTAAGATTTGTGTGTGATTGTAATGCACTACTCTGTAGCATAATTTCATGTGTGTGCAATTAAGGTACACAAATCTAAGTCAACTGTTAGAGCAGTAGTTTGTTACATTGGAATTCAGATGATTGCTTAGTGTTGGCTATTTCTATGTTTTTATAAAACCAAAACAATTTTCAAAACCAATGAAGGAAACCAAAATAAAAATTTCTGCATTTCAACTCGGTGAAGTGTTTGTTTATCAAAGAAAAATGCTGCTGACTAACAAGCCTGGGTGTAATTTGGTAACTTGACAAGCTGTAAAACTCTGCTGCTGTGGCCAGTATTTGTAAGAAAGGCATGCTATTGTATGTAACTTGCTCTTTCAGTATATTCCTAAACAAAGAAATCTTTAGGGTTTTTTTCTGTCTTCAGTATGGTTTCTGGCAGTTGTGTTCTTGCCATCATCATAAGTAACTTGAGTGAAAGTTGGAGTTTTCTTAAATTCTTGTGTAGCTCCTGAGTGGTAGTGGTTTTCCCTATTCCTGCCCTTACACTGTGCCTCTGGCTTTAATCAAGGGTATTGTATGAAAGATTTCAAGGGCAGAGTTGCCACATCAAGGTAGATGAAACATCACCAGCAGGACCCTGTTTAGAGCTCCATGTGAATGCAGATGTCAGTGTGAGATACTAAGCACACTTCTGGTTCTAGTCATGGTAGATGTTCTCCTCTTCAGTAATTTTGTATGTTGCTTTATATGTTTCTTCCACACCAAAGGAAATCAAAGTTTTTGTCACTTACTCAATAACATATTTAAGTGTGTGTGTGCTGCTTGGAAGGACAGAGTGAAGTGTCATCAGACCTCTCCTAATGGAGGTGGCTGAGAGATGGATGAAAGCTGGATCTAAGGTTTATGTTCATAATGCATTCCATCAAAGAAGCCTTTCTGGAAGAGCCACGTGTCACTACAGAAACAAAGCTCTGCTGTATCACCTTTGCTTCAGGGCCTGCTCCATGAGACTGGGTGCTATAGCCAGCAACTTAGAAGTCTAAAGACAACTGGCCACCTGTTAATCCTGAAGTGATCATTTCACTGTGTTAGAGCTTCCTGGGTTAGGTAACAGCAAACATCTTTGGAAGAACACTTGGACCTGTGGATGAAGAGATGTGACATCAAAGGCCCCTCAACTAGTGAGACTTTTGATTAATTACTAAATCTAATTCCTGAGTAATTTAATTGCCAGAGATGGAATTAAAAGGTTTCAAGGTAAAGCCTACTTGGTTTTTTGGTTGTTTTTTTTTTTGCACACTATTACAGCGAGTACTATTTTTGTGTGTTTTAAATTAACTTATTAACTGCTGCAAGTTTTTGATATTTGATTTCAGGTTATCTTTACAGAAGTGATCTTGTTCGGTTGTTTCCATTCCAAAATTCTTTACAGAGAGTAATCAGGCATTGGAATGGGCTGCCCAGAGAGGTGGTGGATTCACCATCCCTGGAGGTTTTAAACTGAGATTGGACGTGGCACTGAGTGCCATGATCTGGTAAATGGACTGGAGTTGGACCAAGGATTGGACTTGATGATCTCAGAGGTCTTTTCCAACCCAATCAATTCTATGATTCTATTTGTCTCTTGTAGCCATTACTTTCTCTGGCAAAGAACCAATACCTTTCCCTAGGTAAGTACTAAAGTATTTTGCCCATGTGGTTGGTTTGTGAAAATCACACATTAAATGACATTCAGTTTAATACTAACCAAAGGAATCATCAAGATCCTCAAGTTGATTTGTTTCTGCTACCTTCAAGNAAGTTTACAAGCTTAGAAATCTTGTAACAGAAATCTGGCTTCTGTGATCTGTGGCCTTTTTCATTTCAGGCGTTAAAATATTTCTTCTTTCATCTCTTTATTACATAAATTTCCATTCTTGCCCTGTTGAATTTTTTTTTCATTTTAAAAAACTGGAAAGCTATAGTGTAACTTCTTATAAAAAGTGGAATTTTTAAATTAAGGATTACACAGATACTTCTATAAAACAGAAAGGTATAGGAGAATGACATGGGTTTATGAAACAGTTGTGTGTCATTCATACCCCCTAGGAGTGAATTTTTGCGGGGGTATTTTAGTCAAACTAATTAACAGCGAAGCACTCAGCAGAGCGCTGGTTGGGTGACTGCCGTGACACGCAGCCCGGCGGCCGCCCCGCCCTGCCCGGGGTGGGCCCGCAGCGGGGCTGTCCCGGCGCTGTCCCGCTCCCTCTGCCGGGGGCTCCTCCCCGCGCCCGCCCTCCCTCCCCTTCTCTTCCCTTCCTATCCCGCCGGCCGCGAGCCCGCCTGGAAGGGCGGTCTGAGGCGGGCCGGGCCCGGCCGGGAGGGCGGGGCGAGGGTGAGCCCTGCCCGCCTGTGGTCCCGGGAGGCAGCGCGGCCTGGGCGGCATCGGCGCGCTTTTTGTTTGCGTGCCGGGCTGGGTGGGGACACATACGTGGTGTGTATAGAAGTTACACATCGCTCTAGGCTAATGAAGGGAGTTCTGCTGCTTTTGTAGTGCGCTGAGCGTTAGTTGAACTAACAAAGATTTTCTGCTCTCGCGCAGATACTGACACGGAGAAAGGTGCTTTGCATAGGGGATAATTTTTCACTAACTTTATCCTCAGCGTATCCTGAGTAGCGAAATGTCTGCGAAGAAGAAAATAAAGAAGAATCATGCCAGCTGTAAGTTACAGGTAAGTTTTGCCAGGTTGGGCAGAATTCAAACGAGCCAGCGTTGTGTTTTTGTGGAGAGCGTCCAGAGGTTGTGAAGGGCCTGGGTAGAAGCCACGGGAGGAGCGGCAGAGGGAGGGAGGGAGGGCACTTGTGTTCAGCCTGGGGAGAAGCTGGGGGAGAGACTCCGCTGCGGGCTCAGCTGCCTCACAGGGGAAGGGAGAGATTCAGGCACTGATCTCTGTGGTGACCAGTGACAGGACCCGAGGGAATGGCCTGAAGTTGCGTCAGGGGAGCTTTGGGTTGGATAATTAGGGAAAGGTTCTTCATCCAGAAGATGCTGGGCACTGGAACAGGCTCCCCAGGGCAGTGGTCACAGCACCAAGTCTGACAGAGGTGTTTGGATGATACTCTCAGGCACATGATGAGATTCTGGCGCTGTCCTGTTCAGAGCCAGGGCTTGGACTTCAATGATCCGTGTAAGTCCCAGATATTCTGTGATTCTGTCTTGTGTTCCCGTGCAGTCAGGACGCTGTTTCTGGAGATGGATGCACAGGAATTAATGCAGAGCGTGATTTGCACGGGCATTGGGAACTGTGTGCAGTCGCTGCTTGAGCAGGCCTGGGGCGAATGTGTGGGCTTCTCTTTTTTTCCTTCTGAGAGTAGTACAGAATGGGCCATTGACTTTCAAACAGGCAAAAATTTAAAAGCAGCATCATAAAAGAAAAGCAAACAATTTCTAGAGGAAATAGTTGATGTGTCTGTGTTTGGTACCATTACAGAACTTGTGGGCTAAAAAGCTCAGCAAGCTGTTGCTTCCGGGTTATAACTCACCCTCCATGCACACACACCAGTTAGTGAGGAAATTCACTCCCAGGTGGTATGAATGACACACAACTGTTTCATAAACCCATGTCATTCTCCTATACCTTTCTGTTTTATAGAAGTATCTGTGTAATCCTTAATTTAAAAATTCCACTTTTTATAAGAAGTTACACTATAGCTTTCCAGTTTTTTAAAATGAAAAAAAAATTCAACAGGGCAAGAATGGAAATTTATGTAATAAAGAGATGAAAGAAGTATTTTAATGCCTGAAAAGAAAAAGGCTGCAGATCACAGAAACCAGATATTACACTGTTACAAGATTTCTAAGCTTGTATACTTATTTCTATGAAATGAGTATCAAATAGCAGAATTTACACATTTTGTGCCATCACTACTCTTGGGGCAAAACCCCCATAGCCTGAGATAAAAACAGGCTTCAAATATTTCATGCCATAGCTCAGTAGTTAATATGGTCCTGGTTAAATGTATTTCTAGTCAAATGTTCCTGAAATTCGTTGTCATATTTAACCTGTTGCACACTCAAAAGCTGGATAATCCATCTGTTAATTTTGTACCCATCCAGGAACACAAAGCCAATTCCAATCTGCGCTGGAAATCACTTCCACTTGAGGAACCAGATGTCTCAAGGATCTTGAAGGTAGCAGAAACAAATCAACTTGAGGATCTTGATGATTCCTTTGGTTAGTATTAAACTGAATGTCACTTCATGTATGATTTTCACAAACCAACCATATGGGCAAAATACTTTAGTACTTACCTAGGGAAAGGTATTGGTTCTTTGCCAGAGAAAGCAATGGCTACGAGAGACAAAGAGTTTTTTATGCTATTTTCTATAATTTTGGAAGTAACAAGAATAGTGCTGTAATACGTGCAAGTAAAAGTTAACAGAAAAATACTGGCTGTTTGTTTTATAGTCTGAATGGTAGAATTTCACACATTATAATATTGCAGTTGTGTAAGAATTTACATTTAAAACTCAATGTTCAATATCTTAAGTTGTTCTCTATTAAATTACACAAATTATGAGATGAAAATTTTGCTATTCTAAGGGTATTCAGGGCAGCAAGTTTGGACATTCAGAGGGATGTTGTTATGCCACTTTCAAATGTTCTTTAAAAAATAACATAAAAACATACAATTTTTGGTGAGTAATTAAAACCACTTCCATACTTTGTATTGGACTTCTGTAATTAGACCTCGGTATACAGGCAGAGAATAAATTTAGATAAAGTAGATGCTCCTGTGTGAAGTCCTCTGTTATTATATAAATATTTGAAAAATTACAATTAGAAGTTATAGAAAAAAATGCTAGGAGCTATTTCTCAACTGTAATAGTTATTACTCTAAGAAAATTATGGAAATATACATGTGACTACTACAAAGAGCATTGAAAATGAGCTACAAAGAAAAAATAGCAAAAGGGTTGTTATAAGGGCAAGGCTGCAAAATGAAAAGCTCTTCCTCACTTCTGTGCTATGTATTTAGACTATAAAAAGGATGCCTACTATAAATGTAAACTAACACAAAATTTTTGTGGCATTGTGTTTGAAAAAAGAATTTCATACTACCAGAGTCATGCTGAAACCTCTGAGTTCCCAGAGTTCTAATCTATTTGGGGAGCTGCCTGCAAGAATTCTGCACTGGCAAATATTCTGTAGCAGCTGGAACTGCCTTCTTATAGTGTCCAATAAAGCAGCTTAAAATCTGTATTTAAAAAACATTTAGAAAGTAGTTGTTTAAATGTGTAGGTTTATGTATGCTATAGCAAAGAGAGACCTTAGAGACACTGTACAAAGTATTTTGGTTGCTGTATGCCATGTGTACATGCTGAGCTTTCCTGCACTTTTGGTTTCAGTTTGTGAAGAAATAGCAGGTGGATGAGTACAGAAACCATAAAACTTTTCACTACATATTTTTTCCTAATCCTCAAATAATACTTTTAACCAGAACTTCCTTTTTAATAGTTAGCAAACCACAAATATTTAACTAAATGCTTAGCAGTGCTCCTTGCCTTAAGAGATGGAGCAGCTTTTATGCAGCGTATTTTCTGTTCTTTGTAGATCACCCTTTGCACAGCACTGCTGTGGATGCCTATGGAGAGGAACATTCACGAACTGAGTCACTTGCTCGTGTTGCAGCACCACAAAGGCAACGTACAGAAAGAAGGTCTGGTGAAAAAAAAATTCCAGCATTTAATTCATCTTTAGATTGAATGGGAAAAATGTTCTGTTTGTCAAGTTTCCCTAGCTGGTTATTAAACAGATGCTTTAACTTAAAATTTTCCAGAGGAGAAACCAAAAGAGTGAGGTTGAAGATTGTAGAAAAGAAATAGTAGAATAAATCTGAGTCTGCCTTCTGTAAGCAGTACAGTGATTTAAGTGTTTATATGAAAGGATTTTTAAAATGCTTCTGTGAGGTATTAATTAGTTCTCTAAATGCTGATGTCTAATGTTAAAAGATGGAAAAATTGAAAAATGGGCAGAAGCTAGTTAAATTATATGTAACAAAGAAAATTATTTTTAAAATATTTTAATATTTTAATTTTAATTTTTGTATATTTCTCATCTGTTAAATCAGATTTAAATGTGAAATAGTTCTCATTGAATAGCAAGACGATAATAGTACTTGTATTAGAATATGTTGTCAGAGCATTGTTACTTTGATTTTCAACCTCAACTCTCCCCAACAAAGCCTTCTCCATTCCTGCTGAAAGTTCTCAATAAACATTTTGACTGTTTCCAAGTTTCTGCTCAGTACCCCGTGGCTATCCCAGTGTCAGTCATGAGGGTTGCTGCTGAGGGATGAAGGTTCTGTTCCCTTTACATGCCCATTTGAAACTTTTTATGTAGTCCATATGGGAAACAGACTAAGTGACATAGTACAAAATATTCCCCCAAATGGAAGATGTTGTTGTGTATGTGGTGAAGATCATTCTTTCTTGGTGTGTTAGTGCATGTTTTTCTTTTCCTAGTAAAAAAATGCATCGCCCAAAGACATCTGATGGTGATGGGCAGAGATTCAACACTGCTGGTGCTGGAGGTGGACCTCTTAAGGAGACTGTGGTACAGGAAAAGTTACATGACTATTAACAGTCAGTTTAATTGTAGCTTACTTGATGCCATGACTGCATTAGAGGGTGGGGCGAGAGGAAGACCTTCCATTTGTTTCCTAGTAGTACCTTAGTACTTAATTATATCCAAAATAATGAATCCTCAGAGTATTCCTGTGCAGTGGCCTAAAGAAATGCTTAAAGCTACAGTCATTGAGGAATATAATATCATAGTGAGTTGTTCTGGATCCTGTAGCCTCTTCTCTTGCTCATTTGGGAATATGTTCTTTCCTTCTTTCAAATATCTTCTTTGTATCTAGAATATGTGTGCTTGAAGAACAACACACTAGATGGAATATAAATCCTTTGTGCTTGTTCAATATTGAAGCAAAACAAATTTATGAGAGAAAAGAATATTGATAAAATTAATTTTGAATATGTATTAGAATGAAGAACTATTCTGTTATTTAAAATGCTTTTGGCCCACATAGCTTCCAGACATACAGAGGAAGTTAACCATCTGCAGGCTTGAAAGTAGACTTGTGATAAAAGAAGCTGTGCAGTAGTTTGTATAAAAGCTTTTTCCTTATTGAAATTTACTGGAATTGTAGAAAATGATGTTGTGAGATTCAGTACAGTAATGCTATTCTGTCATCAGTAAGCTGGATGTATGCAGCACTTGTGCAGAAGTGCTGTAGGTAGTTGATGGGACAGAATGTGAGTGGAAAGGAAGGTCCGTAGGCACTGCTGATCACGGGGAAATGTTAATGCTGTACCATGACTATGTTGACTGAGGGTCCTTATGCTCCTTAACATGTTTCCAGTCCTGCTGCATGGCCAGTGGCAAACGTGTCAGTTGGTCAGTGCTGTCAGGCAGCCGCTGTCTCACAGCAGGGTGGTCACTGTGCTGGGATTCTGGTGAAACAGGCCTATGTAAATGTTACTGATGTTTCAGTCAGCAAATGCTTGTCTGCATTCTGCCTAATTGCCATCTCTCAGAATTTTAAATTAATAACAAGAGTTTATTTTGGAAGTTAATCTGCTTTTTGTATCACAGAAGGCTCTGAATACTACTCAATTCCAGGAGAAAAAGAAGCAGCCTTCAGAGGAGAACACATCAGATGCTTCTGGTAAAGTAGACTTTTCAAAACTCCCATATAGCTTTTCCTCATTCAAGATGAATGTGTTTCCATGGTTTTAGTTTCTGGTATCTAGCAACATACTCTTGGAGATAAGACAAAATAGGAAGGCATATGCCCAGTGGAAGCAAGGTCAAGTGACATGGGAAGAATTCAAAGAAGTTGCTTACAACTGTAGAGAGAAAATTCATGTGGCCAAAGCTCAGCTGGAGTTGAAGCTGCCAGAAATGTGGGGGACAACAAAAAGAGTTTTTTCAAACATATTAATGTCAAAAGGCAGTATAGAAATATCATTGCCTGTTACAGTATGAGGATGGTCACCTCCAATAAGGGACAGAGACAAGGCAGAGGTGTTTAGTGCTTTCTTTGCCTCTGTCTTCAACATGGATGATGGACCAAGGGGCACTCAGTGACCTGAGCACGAGGACCATGACTGGGAGAATGATCAACCCTGAAACTGTGGGATCTGCTGCTCCCTTCAAATCTATTGGACCTGATGGGATTCATCTCAGAATCCTCAAAGAGCTGGCTGATGTCATTGCAAAACCTCTCTCAATGATTTTTGGGAGGTCTTGAGAATCCGGAGAGGTCCCCTGACATGCAGCGTGGGCACAGCTGTTGGTATAAAGACTTTTGAGACAGGACCTTCGAGACAGGGAGCTTCAAGACAGTGGCATTTTTCAGTAGGGAGAAACTGTTTCTCTTGTTCTTGCTTCCTTTGAATGGGACCCCATCATAATTGTAGTGCCAGACTGACATTTTGGGAGGTGTGAAGAAACATTGTTTAACTTTTTGTGGAGTTAGTTAATACTATTGCAACGTTTAAAGGAATATCTTTGTATATAGGATTTTCTTGAAGCATATATGGTATTAATACAAAATGTATACAAAGATAAAATAAATATAAAAAGAATTTTAAAAAGACAAATAGAAAAGCTCTCGATTCTTTGAGTAATACGCGTTGCCCAAACTCAGGCTAACAGTTTTTACAACTGTCTTGGGTTGAGCTGGCAAAATGCCAAGTGCCCAAGACAGAGTGAAAAGGGAGAGGGGAAAAAAAAACCAAACTAGGTTTTATGCTGAAACTAACCACATGTATTTATACAGAAAAGAGAAAATTAAGAGAAAACTACAATAACACACACTTACATAAGTTACATATAACAAGGACCTCCCACTCCCCAATTAATACGAAGTGTATTACTCTAGATTCATAAGCACTCTAAAAGACACTTAGCAAGAAACAGAAAGAGTAACAACAAAATGTTTCTACTTCCCTGAACTCAAATAAAAGGCAAGGAACAGCAACAGCAGGAGCAAGGCCTAACAGGGCAGAATAATGGCAGCACGTCTTCTCTGTACCTCGGCCAAGGTGGAACTAAACTAACACCTCCCACTGCTGCCCCATATCTTAAGTTTGCGTCATCTGGTATGAAATACTTCCTTGGTTACTCAGTCAGGTGAGAGCTGTCTCTACCAATCCACATAGATTCTCTGAGCCTGCTAATGTGAGGCCTAGCTAAAACCACTACAACTTCACAAAAAATATGTCTACAGTACACTATGTAATTTATCCGTTAGTTTACTAATGTGTTCCTGGACTTCCTTAAAATGATAAAGACTAAGTTGTATGTGATTGATCATCCCAATTCTAAAGGGTTCCTGTATAAATCTATCATAGTTGTTCAGCCAAAGACAAATTAAATAAACAATATATCATTCTTCTCAAACTTGATATTAAAATATTCATAACTTGTAGATGGTTATTTTGATGGTGAGAACAATAATTTTTCTGTTCTTTTAGAACATGTACCTGAGTTGTGTAATGCTTATATTTATTCTGTTGTTTCAGTGGATAGCCCACATTCTGTACATGTTTGGTGTCCCAAAGAGCTGACAAGATCTGCTAGAGATATTACAGAACTGGATGTTGTTCTGGCT
The DNA here is from genome assembly GCA_013396695.1 of Sakesphorus luctuosus. Classification (NCBI taxonomy): domain Eukaryota; kingdom Metazoa; phylum Chordata; class Aves; order Passeriformes; family Thamnophilidae; genus Sakesphorus; species Sakesphorus luctuosus. The sequence continues at coordinate 645,130 of VWZD01008889.1, read as the reverse complement.
GAAGTTGAGAGGATAGCAGCACATTACAGGTAAATATTCTGCTTTCCTCTGACTGAATGTTCAAAGTTTTAAAAAGAATTACCTGTATTTTTGGCTAGTGAGCTGTCCTTTAGGGAATGCAATATTGCATGGTTACATTCTGATGTTATTTTAATGATTATTAACTTTCTATGATACAAGTTTTTTTTTATATGGGATCTTGAGATGATCTCCAAGGATTTGATATATTTTCAAACAACAACACATCTCAGCTGATATTTTTCAAGGTAGAAATTAAGCTATTGGTAATATATGAAACATCTGCAGTTGCCTAGCTGCTTAACATTGGGTTTCATTCGTTATTCAAAGGAGGAATGTTTTTGGATGAGATTTCCCCTTTACTAAATCAAATAGGTCGTGTTCTGTCCCTCTGACTTCTCCAGGCAAAGCATAGAATCAAACATTTGCAGAAAAGCTATCAACGACTTCTGTTCTGCTTTCAAGGACCAAATCACTGATCTTGTAAGTACACCAGAAATAAAATCAATTTTGTGGTCAAAATGCCTATGGGTTTATGTTGTTCTTCACACATTTATTTTACAATTTGTAAAATTTACCAGAGTTTATTGTGTGCAGGTTATGATTTGATACCTCTGTGCAGGCTTTCATGAGAATTGCCTCTAAACACAACACTGCTGTCATGGAAGTACTTTGCAAAATTGTCAGCTTTTGAGAACAGGGAGGCATCTGAGAATCCTGAAGTGTTTGTCCTGTCTAAATCATTATATAGGAAAACTGGAGAGCTGCATAATTTGGACAAGCATACAACTATGTCAAACACTGTTTTAAAATATCATGGAGTAGAGTTTTAAAAAGCCAATGATTTAATTTTTATACTGTGCCTCAGTGACTATAGAGGCCTGAGTAAGACTAACATAGTCCAGGGAAAATCATCCTGTTTGAATTAACAGTTTGAACATAACTGTAACTGTGAGATACTCGAGAACCCTCTGGACATGATCCTGTGCCTTGTGCTCTGGGGATGACCCTGCTTGAGTGGGGAGGTTCGACCAGACAACCCACTGTGGTCCCTTCCAGCCTGAGCCATTCTGTGATTCTGTAACAAGCTGATGGGCTTAGAAAACTGAGATTTCTTCTCACTAATTGCAATGAGTAAAATGAACTCAGAACTTTTTAGGAGCTGTGATAAGTACAATGGATAAGTACTAAAACTATAGCTCTGAGTGTTTCATTAGAAGCAATAAGTTTTTAAAAGGCTAGATTTATACATATATGTAATGTTACAGAAAAATCAAGCCAGTATTAGAGTAATTGGTACAAGGAGTATACTTGCACTAATTCTGTACAACAGTCTTGCTCTGGCATGAGGAAACAGTCAATACACAACTGATACACTTGTAATCTGCCTTTGAAGCTGTTGGTTTCTGTAAATACCTTCTTATGTTATTCCGAAGTCATTCTTGCAGCGGTGTTTTTAGGATAGCAATGATCTCATGATCCATTGTCAATCTGTAATTCTTCTTTTCCTTTGTAGATAGCAGGAGTCCAGGAATTAAAGAATATGAAGAGAAAAAATGCTAAGGTAAATACATACATATCACTAGATTGTATGGCATGCAACAGTGGGCATTGAAGTTTCAAGACGTTGACTGGAAGAAATAAAATAAAAAGGTGTACTGTACTACAGAATCAACTGCACAAATAGAGGACAGGGACCACCAGAGTTTTTGGAAAAGATCTGAGAAAATATGATGAAACCCAAACTCCATGTGTAGACTGCTATACAATGTAAAAAGAAGGAATACACATTAGGATGTGTAGGTATCTATGCATGTGAATTACTCTTGTTTTGGGGATTTTTTTTATGAATACTTGTGAGGCCTCTGGAGAGTCAGTTAAATACTGACAGCTAACCTTCAGGAAACATAAATGAATATAAAATCTAGGAGGGCAGCAAAGATGGTAACCTATGACAATAGAATTGGATTGCTTAGCTTAAGAAGAGGAGTCTATGGGAACTGCATTTCTTAAATATATGCAGAATTTTTGTTCAGAGGAAGGCAGTTCCTCTGTTCCTTCAGAGCGAGTAGTAATTCACTGAAAATGCAACTGGGGAGTGTTGACAGGAGGAGGAACTAATGTAAGTGCAGAAAAAGATTGCAATGCTTTTATCAGGGAGAGGTGGATTCCCTAGAGCAGAGAGATTTGAGAGGAGCTTAGGCACTGTCTGGCTTTCTGCCCAGATTAACATTTTCTGCCAACTTTTCAAGGACAAAATACCTTTTAACAAATAAGGTCAACATAATGCTTATTCTGGGAGGTAGTAATTAATATGCTAAAGTCTTGTTGATATGGTAAGCTACTCTGCATGTAAAATGAAAATTTTAATACACATCTAGAATTCACAGCCACTCACATTTATCCTTAGTGTGACTCATACATTTGCTTAAAATTGGATCTTTAGTTGCTAAATTTAATTTTATGATTAGTTTTGGGTGTTGCTTTTTCTTGTTTTTAATTGGATGTTATAATAAAAAAAGCTTACTTAGTTATGGCAATTGTCCTGAACATACATTTGTACTAGTTTGCATTTTCAAAACAAAAACCTCATAGAGTTGGTCATGTTTGAGTTCAAAATGTCACAAATTCCTTTTGTATGCTTGCAAGTCCAGTGTTCCTTCGGCAAAATTTTGGGTGGAGTTAAAAGTTTGACATTTTAAACAGCTTTAAAGTGTTTAAAATACAGATGTAAAATATGGCAGTTTATAAGGTCTGGTATCTTGGAATCTTGCACACCAATCAGAAGCATAAAATCTCAGAGGGGAAAAAGCCAATGAAATTTGAGTTGTTTGCTTTGAAGTTACAGAAACTGTTTCAAAGACTTTGCTCGCTACTTGTTTCAGGCAGTAACAAACATCAAAAAGAAAAGGCAGCGACTGGTGCAAATCCAAGAAGAGCTGATTGGGTATGTTTCCAATGATGCACAATAACAGCTTGAAGAACTTAAGGAGTCTGGTATTTTGTAGCTCAGAAGGGAAAGTAACTTTTTTTGTTCTTTCATTTTATTTTAATGAAATTACTGCTGTCTTGCTTTTTGTTTTTACAAAAGCTCGTGATAACCTCTACTTTACATATTCCAGTTGCCTAGTCAGTCATTCTTGAAAGTTCTCTTAGCTAACTAGTTACTAGGATAGTGGTTCACACCATACATTCATAACAGAAACACTGATGTTACAATTTGAATTGCAAAGGTGCTGTATCATAAATTTACAAAGGTAATAAAGAGGACTTTTTAGTTTTGAGGTGGGAGATTGTATTTCAGCTCTGCAATTTGGCAGGAGTTCCTCTGAGTACATAGTTTGCTTCCATCTCATGCAGCCACACAATTCCCCTTCTCTAAATTGACATTAATCTTAAGTGTCATTTAGATGCACAACACAGAAATCATGTTATTTGGAAGAGCCATTAGACTTCCCCAAATCCCAGTTGTTGCTAAGGACAAGCTGCATGTAACATACTTTCCATAAGTTAACTCTGTAGGGAACCACGGGCTTGTACCCACAAAAACAGTGTAAAAGGCTCTTCTCTGTGGTATGAGAGGCTGGGCTTTTGCAGTACTATGGACAAATTATGCTCAAAGAAGTAATCCCTCAATATGGTTTGAACCCCCTCACTGACTGCAAGTGGCCTTCACATTTTTTGTCTTCTAATACTCTGATCATTTTAAGCAAGCCTTTTTTCTGCAGCACTGTTGAACGAAAATGCCTGTTGGTGTTCAGTTTTTGGAGTGCTGTTTTAATGGATTGAGCCCTCCACTTTACTTAGGCAGAGGTGTAGGTAGTTCATACATCCTGAGCATGCGTTAACGTAAGCACTGAACACCTCAGCCTGCACGTAGGTGTGTGCAGAACACCTGAAAAAAACATTTGAAAAACTTAAATGCTTAAGAGAAAGGGGCTATATTGTCAGACTCAAAAGACAATTTTGAGTCTGACAAAAGGGCTCAATTTGAGAATTCAAAAAGAGTTCTTGAAAAGAGTTTCTCTTCAAAAGAGAGAGGTTTGGATTTTTTTGGTGGATTTGGACTTATGCTCCTCTTTAAGTAATATGCTAGTTGTTCTAACTAAACAGTGTACTATACTAACCTAAGTTCTGTGTTTCTGAGCAATCTTTCATTTCATTCTCCTTCAGAGGAAATATGTTTATAGTTATTCATGCAATAAACATGCAGATACAAGCATCAAAGACTTGATCCTTTTTCAGAGCTGAGCCACAACTGACAAAACTACAAAAAGAATATGCTGATGTACAGGAAAGGAAATCTTCCTTGAAGCAAACAGTTGAATTACTTACTGATTTAAAGGAGCTACAGCAAGACTGTTTGGATTATCAAGAAGAAAACCCAAAAGAAAAAGTGGTAGTAAGTACATATTTTGCATGTCTTTCTGAACAGTTCTGGCTCAGAACTCCCTCTTCTCTCCTTTTATTCTTTCCTGGACTGTTGGGCATTTTATTAATGTCTGTTATATTAAATAGCAATATTTTGTAAATTGTCTTTGTGGAAACAACTTGAGAATTGCTGCTGTGACTGTACTGTAGTATCTCACTCGGTTTTTTGCTCTCATGTTAAAAGCTGAAGTATGTCAGAGAGGATTCTGCTGCCTTGCTCTTTCTGTCCTCAGTTGTAACTTTTTAATAGAAACTGAAGAAAGATGAACACTGAGAAACAAGTAATTAATTTCTTCTGTTGTTATTGTTCAAAGAAAGGGAAAGCTCTGGTACTTCCATGTCTGTTCAGTAAGGTATTTAATGGTAAGAACAGTGCTGGTATTTCATGGCCAGAGTAACTTCCCGTGTAGTCTTAGAACTCCTCCTTATTTTACCTGGGACCTCGTGTGGTATTTTCTGTTGACAAGGCTACATGCCTGCCCTGTGTAAGGGAAATCCTTGCATTTCAGAAGACACTCTTAATTTTGGCTGTTCTTCACTTTTAAAAAGCTTGTTGCACCATTCCAGATAGAGGAAAAATAACTACAGATATGTAAGTGATCTTTCAGGAGTTAAAAATGTTGCTTTGTAATTTTATTTCCTTATCAACAGTATGGAACTTCCAGCCTCCCTGCTCTTCTGATGGAGTCACAGAGAATTCTAGGAGCAGAAAGACATTTTCAGAATATTAATATGAAACTGGAAGAGGCTCTGGCTGCACAAAGAGAGAGGCTATCAAAGAAACACTAGGTGTTTTTTAAGACTTTTTGACATTTGTTAGGAACAATTTTGAAAATGGTAGTGCTTAAAGCTTGCTTAATAAATGTTGCTCTGTTTTGTTTCAATGTTTAAAATAAGACAGTAACTTAGAGATTGTATCTTTCCATTGTCAAATAGTCTCAGAATGTCAGTGAAATGGCTGAAATAGCAATCCCAGGTAAAGTAATAAAATCTTTCCATGTTGTGAACAATGTTATGCTATTGAAGTGTTGCTGTCAACAGTACATTATATACTTTTAAAGAGAACACAGGGACTTCGCTTGAACTATTAATAGAAAAATCTTTTTATTAAACTTGTATTTGAAATAAATAATTCCATCCCATTTCTGGAACTAAAGAAGTCTGTTTAACTTGGCTTACCAATAAAACTTGGCCATCCCACTAACAAAACAGAAACTGTACAGCAGAGAATGTTAAAAGTGCTAAGGTTGGAGCAGCATTCATGATGCTCAGTCCAATACTCTTCAGCCCCCCTGTAATCTTCCTTATCTCCTCATGCCTGTTCAAGATCACCTGGCTCCTCTGTGCTTTGTCTCACACATCTGGAGCAGTGCTTTTGAACTACACTGCAGCATCTTGCCAGCCTGTCTGCTGGCCAAGCCTCTGGTTAGCTGCCTTCTTCGTTGCAAGTGTCTTCTTTCCTTAAAGCTTCCAAAAGAGCTTCATCTGGGATTTCTTCTATGGCGCAATTCAGACTATCACTTGCAGCTTCAGCCAGTTCCACATCTTCAGCAGCTTCTAAGAAACAGGCATCATCACTTGCGTTTTCCCACTCACTGTCTGACAACAGGAAGTCTTGAGACAAGCTTTTTGCCAGAGATACTGAGCTTTCTGTCAAGTCTGACACATTAGAATGTGGTTTTACTTTTTCTTCTGTGTCCCCCCTTTCATCCATTACTGTATACTCTTCTTCCTTTAAGAAACAAGAGTACTATTTACACCATATGAAAATGGTCTTTCATACCTTTAATTGCTCTGCAAGTTTGAAATTTGTACTGTCACGTATAATGGACACAAAGCTGGCCAACAAGACATTTTCCAGTAGGTTAATTTATGTTAATTCCAGTTTGTTACCTACTTTCAATAGGAGTAGAAATTTGCTGGTTTTCTAGCAACCCACAAGCAGTCTGTATAATATAAGGTTAAAACTAATTTCAGGGTCTGTTTAAAGATCCTGTCAGGATCTGAAAGTGCACTTAAATTACACTTTCTATGAAATAACAGTAATAGATATTGATCTGCTGAAGTAGAGCTTAAAGTGCCATCCTGCAAGTATGACCTTTAAAGCTGTCAAATTTAAAAGTTGAAAAAATACCAACTCTTATTGCCTAAGCAGTGGAAAAACTAGTATGTTCAGTGCTTAGAACTATGTGCAGTATTGGTTTAAATATTCTACCTGTTTGGGGAAATGTAACTGCTTTGATACACAAAAATGGAGAAAATGATGTTCAGCTATGAGGGTCACTGACTTACATTTGACTCTGACTGACTGGGGTGTTGCTGGAGCAGTTCTGTTTTAGCTTGCCCAGCATGAAATCAAACATGCACAGCAGAGCTTAACTTGGACAGTTTTTCCATTCTGCTTAACCCCACAGTGGCCTTGGGGCTTATGCACTGGGAACTGCTGTTCAGATCAAAACAGAAGGAAGTCTTCAGTCCCAGGTGAAGTGAGGTGATTCCAGTAACTTAGCACTGCCAGAGAACTTAAAAATTAATCCATGGTGCTACCAGAGCAGTGCAGCCACCCTGGGAACCAATTCTGTACCACTGTAACTGGTGCATGGAGCTCAACTGCCTGTCAGAGGGGATGTTCAGTAACTTCCAGAGACAACATGGCTCACGAGAACTTCAGCATATCAGCAGGACAAAAACATACCTCTTTGAAAAGAGATGGGAGACATATCCCAGGTGGTAATGGGAAACCTAAATCAAATATATGGCATTAAAATTGACATTCCAAAAAGTATTAACATTCCACAAAGTATTAAGTGCAATTGCTTTGAGAACACAGACTACATACTTTGTGATTTGAAGTTCTGTTCTCTGCAGACAGGATCGTGACACTTTTGATACCAGACTTCATTCTTTAGATCTACCAGAATCCTAAGAATAAAATTATTTTGTTTTTCAGTAACAGTAGATAAATGAAATGAGTTCACACAGTAGGAAACTCTTGACACTGAATGAACAGGTTTTGTTTGTCCTGAACTAAGGACACCGCTTTCCTGCTCTGACATTCTTATTACATACATGTTTTGTACAATTTTCAATAACCTTCAGGCTTCTTAAGTTAAAAGAAATAGACTTTTAGGACTAACATCTGAAAGTGAAATATAATCAACTTCATTACATTAAGCTTGAAAGAAATTCATTAAAGATTAGCAGATGGGATTTACCCATAAGGTAAGATTTTGCCACTGTTATTGATAATTTTATTTTAAAGGCAACATAAAATCACTATCTCCTGTCAACTGATTAGACCAACCAGCTTTTTCAGCTGTGCTTCAGAAACATCAAACTTTAAGCAACTTGCTTCAGAAATACCTTCTAGCGTAGTGGCTGTGGCATTTTTTGAATATCCTTGTTTCTCAAAAACTCATTCCTTATGTTTCAGTGACTTTAAATGTTATATAGAATTATTTTTAAGTTAAAGTATTTCTACTAATGATACACTGGAATTCTAATGTAATCTAGAAAACCTGACTTTCCATCACTTATTTTGCTAAACTATAGGAAGTCCAAGTCCTTGCAGAGTCACTAGCAAAACTCATCTTGACTAAAGTGGCAGCAGGAGTTATCACTAAAATGGTAATTTTCAATTATTAAAATTACAAAGTCATTTTAATGACATGAGAATGTAATTTAAAATGCACTGTAAATAAACTTAGAAGTGGTCAGGTTCTTTTTTCCTGATTTTCCAGCTTCCTGTCTGTAAAGTATAAATGCATGGTACTGCTTAATAGCTTTAACATACTCTGAATTTTATGTTGGCATCTTTGGCTGCATGTTTTAAATACCATGACTACCTACTTCACACAACTATTAGAAATACATGCCCAATTATCATAAAGTAAACTTGGCAGGGGAAAGTTTGGTTTTGTCTGGGTTTTTTCAGGTTTGGTGGGGTATTTTTGTAATTGAAGCATTGTATCCTCACAGAGTAAGACAACAGAAATTGTGACAAGTGCTAATTCTATCTGTAAGAGTTTTTTCAGCATTTTTACAGAGCAACAGTTAAGCAGGAAAATAAATAAAGCTGTTTAAAACTGAATAAAGGAACACACATTATGTTGTTACTTTTATGAGCTCTTCCAATATTCTCACACCAGCGGTAACCAGAAATATCATATACAAGTATTTCCTTGAGAGGGAAGTAATTCCATTGCCGTATCCCTGAGGAGAAAAAATTAAATTCTTTAAAAATAGTGCTACAGAACACTCATTTGTAAATAGTAAAGGGGTCTCTTTACCTCCTTGTAGCCCATCTTTATTAACTAAAGAATGAACAAAATGATCAATTTCTGGATATGGCGAACCCTGAAAGCCTTCCATGGAATCTGTTAAAACAAAGGCCACAGGTACACACAGTTAATGGTTTTGCCATGGTAATATCTAATTGTCATACATTACACACTATATAGACCACAGGCAGAAAAGGCACATGAATCACACCACACCCTTAACTGAAATTAGGGATAAATCTGCTGTTATTTTCTTCTATATCTTTAAACTGCTACTCCCACCCCCCAGAGGAGAGGGTTAATGGTGTTCAGGTGCTGCAGAGCATCCTTCAGTACAGATGTACTCTGCCTCCTGCACAAGGGTAGCTGAAGAGCTCTCCTAGAGGTTATCAGGTGTACAGGTCACAGTACATCTGATAATTTAAGACTACTTGTTTTTTTCTAGACAGTAGAAAAGGCTTGAGGTACCTCTGCTGCTTCTGGTGGATCTACTGTTTAAAAAAACTGACATTTTTCTCTCCTCCTCTGAAAAGCCAGATGACAGAACTTTTGTGTCATCACTCACTCTGCAGAAAGGAGAGAATACAAAGGGAAATGTGTGATTCTTGCAGCATAACACAGCACAATATAACTTGCCATCGTATGACATAACAAGACATAGCACAGGGCCAGCAGCTCCGGGGGCCCAGCTGGAGCAAGGGGGTGGGCCAGGAGACCTCCAGAGGGCCCTGCCGGCCTCAGCCAGCCTGTGATTCGGTGAGCATCATTCCCCATCCCTGGAGCACTCCCTTCTCCTCCTCAGCAGCAGCAACATTTGTTCTTGGTGTAAGTCCCAGGGGCCAGCCATTTAAAGGACTGCTGGTCCACACTCCCACAGCAGGATCTGCTCTAGATGTAGTATTTATATAAATAGACCCGTTGAAAGGTTTCAATTTTTTTGTCTCTCTACAATGAACTACTTTTCTTTGCCATGTTGCTAGCTGGAAGCCGAATGATCACAGAAGTCTAAATTCAACCCAGCACAATTTCTCATCCATATTTATGACAGACTCAGCTGATGGCTGTGATCTGAATACACTGCATGATTTATGCTGCGGGGTTGCTTGCATCATTTCACATCATGAACATTTCAATGAGTATTTCAGAATATAAATCCTGAAGTCAGAACAAATACAAGCTTTGAATTTAAAAAATTATACCAGTTTAACCCTCTTTCTGCTGCAGCAATGATTGGGATCTTCTTACAGATAGTCTGATATACCATCAGATGTTTTGATTAGATACAGAAAATTTGATTATTGTATGTATGAGTACCCAGCCTAAGGAGGTCTTTGTACCCAATGCGAAATCTGGTACTCAAGTAAACATGTACAGAAATCCTTTTTATTTCTCATCCTACTTTAGAAAATATTCAGGCTCCTCATACTTAACTGACTGGAAATCTGAAGGTTTTGTTTCCAAAACCACACAGAATCTGACCAAACTTAATGGTTAAGTTTTGGCATTTTGAGCGTATACAGAGAAATGAGACACAACTCAGAAACCGTATCACCTGCTCTGTGCTCTTTAAACATTTGAAGGAAGGTTCAAAAAAAAACCAAAACCCAAAAAACAAGACTCAAGAGCATTTTCCTTGTTTTTTCTTCAAAACCAAGAAATCCTAAATTACACTGCAACAATGTTCATGGAATAACTGCTCATTCATAGTAGTTATTTGTAACTACTGCAGGATACTTATCATTAAAATATATCTTTAAAAATATTGTAAATCCACTGGAATTAAATATTTACCTAATGTTGCAGATTAAAGAGGAAAGAAAATATGCTTCTTCCAAGGAAACATCCTTTTCACAGGTAGGGATAAAGTTATTATCCTCTGCTATCTTCAGAATCACATTTTTTCCTGCTTTTGATGATTTATACATCCGGAAATTTCTATTCTTTGTATAAACTCCTACAGGAAAACAAGTATTTCATAATATAACAATGCTGGCCAGGATTTAAGATCCTTAGCACTTGTAAATTAAACAACAACTATTACTGATTTCAGCTCACACCCCATAGATGAAATGCAACAAAGCAATGTCATGATGCATGTAAATTTTTATGTCATAGAAGAATTAAGACACTCAATGCCCCTACACAGGCATTTTAATCATTCTGACACTATAATTGCTAAGTTTCCCTTCACAATAAGAAATCTGTGCTTTCACGTTAATTTTGTGAAATACTGAGCATGAAAAGCTGCACAATTATCATCAAAATTTAAAAGGTAAATGAAAAAAAAAACTTGATTTTCATTATTGAGTTTCCATATTCCATTATTTAATTTCCATTTATGAATATGCTTGAAGGAATTCTGAACAGTATGTGAAAGTAATCCCTCTGAATCAGTAATGGACAAGCCTACAGTATTGGCAACTCTGGGATTACGTTTCAATGGATCAGACAGACTGAAGAGGCCCTCAGTGAAAGTGATCCTGAGTTCAATGAGAAGGATTTGAAGGGATGGAACTTCTTCAGAGGAGTCTGAGAAAATAAAGACAGTGAAGTCCTGAAGTACATAACACATTGCTGTGCAGAAGTGTGTTAAGCTATTTTCCTTTCACTGAGACAAAGCAAAAAGCAGAAAAACCAGATATGGGGATAAAGAAGGGTGGAACTTTCTAACTCTAGTTTGACTGTGGGTGTTGTGTTCCTGATGATTTGTAACATTTCAATACCATGAACAGGCTAAGCCCAGCTGGACCATGAAGCGCCCAACCCAAGATTTCACTGAAACCTGACAGCTGACATTCCATGCAGGGAAAGGTGGCTCAGTTCATACACAGAACAGTTCAGAAGGCCACAACTGTAAAACTTCTTCCACAATTAAGCACCTTCCAATTCAACTGAAATACCAAAAATGCAATATATGCTATCCTCTTTTAATTCAAATGGGATTACTGTCATCAGAGGAAAAAAAGATAATTAGAGATTCTTGTGTGGCAAGAATTTCTTGAAACTTAAGAAAAAAATTCCATGTAGTAATATAAGAAGTTCCATGGACCAAGAAACTAAAATTCCTTTAAGGTATAGCACTTATGATCACAGTTTCAGCATGTATTGTATTTGGTTTAAATTCTGACCACAGGGACAGCAGTAAGAACACCACTCTTCTCATTGTCTGTAATTGAACATTAAGGAACATCTCATTTTGAAACATTTGTTGCATCCCAAAGAGGTTTAAAAGCACTTATATTTACCTAGATCCACAAAAAGTTGCTTGTCACCTTCTTTATCATTTACTATTAGAAAGGAAAAATCAAAATTTTCTCCCTGTTGTGACATTTCCATATCCTTTGTTTGGTGCACAATGGCTGGCCAGCCTTTGGAGGCATCTTTGTCAGCAGAGAGGTTTGTAACAGAACCATCTAATCCAACTGCTTCTGCAGAACGCTGGAAAGCATGTCCTGCTTCTTCTGCAATCACAGCAGCAGCAGCAGCCTTACTCTCCATTAATCTTATGGCAGGCTGCAGAACAGTTCTCACAAAGTTACCTTAAAAACAAACGATAAAGGCCAAAAGCAGATAATGTCATTTATGAGTCAAGAAGGAACTTAAATAGTTTCTGTGCAAACATTTTTCAAAACAGCCAAGATGGAAGTGGTTGGACTCCTTTTAGGCCTTCTGGGTTTTTAAAAACATCTTTTGAACAGCCCACTGTACAAAATGGTTCTGCCCAGTAATGAGAAACCAATGCTTGGCAAGAATTTGTACTAAACTTCTTAAAAACAACGCCAAAACATTTATTAGTTCAGATTTAGGATTCTGAAAACCTTGTCATTGTCTCTCTCACTATTGCTTTCCCTAATACCATTTTCAGAATGACTGAAAATATTTTAGTTCCAGCTTCATGGTGTTCACCCACGTAAGAGTTTTAGCAAAGCTTACTCAAACGACAAATTACTTTTACAAAGGTATTTTGCAATGACTTTTGAAACTCCCAGTACTATAATTCAACTCCCATTGTATCTCCAGGCTCTGCTAGAAGGTAACCAAAGACAAACAAGTAAAAACCACAGCCAAATTACTTCCAAGGATAAAGTAGAGAATAGAATTAAGAGATGTGGGGAAAAAACTATGAAGTCGAAGGAATACTGGCAAAGAGAATTCTGCAGTTATTGGATGAAGCTTCAGCAGGGAACATGAAAGAATGTAAGTCCTATGCTACATATCAGCACACTGACTCAGCATACCAAGCATCAATATCATCATTATCCTCTTAATGCATTACAGGACTACTGAGGCACACAAATGAGTCACAGTCATAAACAGCAATTTAACCCTGTGTGTCCAAATACATACACAGGATTTCTTAGTTTTGTACCAATAGTTTCTTGGATCTTCAGGGAGAATATGTACTATTTCAGAACTGAAGTTTATTTCAACTGTCATAAGAGCATCTGTAAAAGTCCTAGTTGACCACTTCACTTTTTTTGTGTGTGTAATTAAGTAACAGTCACTCTGGTGTCAGAATAGTGAGAGTTCCGTCCGTGAAAGGCTGTGTTGGGAGTTAGTTCTTTATCATTCACACATACCTTTGTTTTCTCTCTTCCAGTGTCTTCTGACTGCTCAGATGTGGGAAACAAACCCTGCATTTCATACTTTTGATTCTTGACTGTATGTCATCTTGTTTGTATGTGGGGTTTATCATCTGAGTTGATCAATGCCAATTCACTGACCTCCACAGCTTTCCTCTGGACATACATGATCTCCTGGGCTTTCCTACATGAGCTATGAACTCAGTCCCTGTACCTTAATTCTAGCTAGTAACTAATTCCAAATATTACATACTAAAAGTTTTTAATCACATTTCATTTCAAGCCTATGCACTTTGTGCACAATCCCTGGCATAAAATGCTTATGAAACAGTATCATTCAACATGTGGTATTTCATATTCTACTTTATCCCACATAAATATCACTAACTCATCTTAAAGTACTTTTTTTTACAAGGCCCAACACCACAACACTGAATTTGAAAAAGCCAACACTTGCATGTGTCTGAAAAATACATTAGCCCTTTTAAGTTTAATATTAGACAAAATTTTTCTGTCACATCAAAAAGTGTATTTTAATGTAGATTCTGGGAAATTACTTTAAGATGTTATATGCATTTTTAGTTATTTACTACAGCAGAGTATTTGGCACAAAGTGCAAAGCTAATACGCTTTAACACAAGTTTGTTGAGCAGGTTACTAGAAAGCCTTAATGAAAAGTCATGGGTATAATATTATTGGTAACACACATGAATTTAACACTGACATTTACATATCTCGGTTATGAAATTCAGTTTTTACTCTGACTTCAGTATGCTTTTGTAAAGGCAAAAGTTACACAAGCTAGAAATGTATTTGAAGGCTGACAGTTTGTAAACATTGTCAAATTCATGTCACAGTGGAGACAGAACACTTAAACCAACAGGCTGGAATAAACTGTTCAAGCTTCCACTGAAAGACCTGACTAATGTCATTTAGCTATCAAGATCACAGGCTAAAATTGCTGTCATGCCATATTATTTATCATCCACATATTACTTAGGTGTTTACCCCAGCAGAGGAGTTAAAAGACCATACTTCTCAACTAAAAATTGCAGCACTCTCATTGAAGTCTTCTGGGTTTGTAGCTGCTCACCACAGTAAAAAACAACTCTTCTGTGTCACACTTGGAGCTGGCAACCCGTATTTACAGGCATTTGCTTATAACCAAGACAATCTACTTGGCTTTCCTTAAGCTACCCCTCAAAAGACTTAGGGACACAGATTCCATTACTCCTAAGAATGAGAAATTGGGGTTTTTAGTGTTAAAAAGCTGGAAAAAATCCTCTGTTCTGGAAATACTCTGTCCTCATTGTGTTGCAGTTAAGACCTGAATTTTGGCCTGAAGTGTTGCTTAGGCCATGGACCACATGCTTATACTAAGAATATTTGGGGAGAAAAATTGTATATGCATGCAGGCTTAAAATATGCAACCTGTCCTTACAGTTTGCTCTGTTCCTCCAGATGTTCCTGCTGAGAAGACCTTTCAAAAATGATTCCTCAGAGCAACACAAAATGTGTCAACCCTAAACCACTTTGATCCAAGAGTACGTGTGTTCACCCCATGAAATAATTAGACAATTCAGAAGGAAAATAAGATTTTCTTTAATGCTATACTGGGCTAGACAGAAGCCCAGCACTGTGTCATTAATAATGGCATCACTGTGCTGTCATTAAGTACGAAAAGCAAAGAGCTCATCTTCCCTGTGCTCTCTACAAGACCCTGCTAGATCATGCACAGTGCCCAGGAAGAATCTACTTAAAAAACACAGGAGGTATTAAGAAAAGTAAGAAATACAATATAAACTTTACTCGATATTGCAATGAGGGAGGGTGGAACACTAGAAAAAGAGGTAAGAGTGAGAAAGAGAAGACTGGGCATGAAGACAGACAGACTGTGATAAGCAGGCAGCAGAACAGAAGTGGGAAACTGAGTGGGATCAAAATTTTGAACCAAATATCCTCAATGCTTCCTATTCTATTGCCAGTGGTGGAAACCCAGTAACAACACACATCATTTCTTGTAATCCTGCACTGTTGTCACAGCTCTTCCTTAACACAAATGGTAGAGCTAAATGCCACAAATTTACATTTCATCCCTTCTAATAACCCATGAGATCACTAATCTCTGTATAACAGCATTTCCACTTCCTTTCCCTCACCTTTTTGTTTATTTGAAAAAAACACAACAGGGGAACAAAGGTTACAAAATTAAACATTCAAATATTAAGAAATTACAAAACCAAGGCTGCAGGCACAATGTTAATTAACTCAGAGCTCTGCATTTGTAGGTTGATACAGACTTTAATGGCAGCACTGAACAAACTGTTTTCCATCAGTTCCTGTTTCACTCAGACAAAACTCAGCTGATACTCCACCGTGCCCCCACTAGTCAAAGTATGCCTACCAGACTACTTTACTATGCATCACAAAGGATATGTATGTAAGAAGAAACTATGAATTTCAACATTAACTCTCCTCAATGTTCACCACCAGCACTTCAGTGCTTCACAGACCATATTTTAAAACTGTTCAAAATACTCTTGTTAAATAAGAAGGTATTATACTTGTTTTAAAAATGCAGTCAAGACAGCCCTGAACTGGCAACTCTTCATGTCGGAGTTGCCATATCCCAAGAAATCCCAACTTGTATCAACAATGAGCTTAATCATATTTATTACAGGTGGCTTGAAATCATCTTTGTCCTGCCTTGCTGACCCTGTGCTGAGCACAAATGAACTGAATTTAGCACAAATAACAGTCTTAATTTTTAACACTGACATTAACCTGTAAACCAGGAAGTCATAGATTTGCCAGTTTCATAGATGTCAATCTTGCCATGACTTTTGTAAAGAAAACATACATGCTAATTACAGGAAAAGGAAGTAGAAGATGAGAAAAAATTAGGCTTAATGGAAATGATAGTAATTTCTGCTGAGATTACACATTTGTTTCCACATATAATTTCATTAAAATAAATATTCAAATGTGAGATGGCACTGTATGAAGTCAAAACTTCATCTTTTATTTCTAGGTATAAGTTATAAGAACACACTTACCAACATGAATATTATCCTTGAATACAGTCTTTTGGGGTAGAAATATTAAGTGCCGACTAAATTTTTCATCAGTGCTGGAATCTAAATTCAAGACATCTTTAGCTGAACAATTTACATTATAAAGTTCTTTTAATTTTTGGCTGACAAGCTGAAATCATAAACATATATAATTATGTTATTTTCTCTGTTATTTTTAGTAGAGGTATCTACAAAACCTAACACAAATGCAGATTCTACATTTTTTCAAGGTTTCTTTTTGTTTTTTTCCCCATTTTAAGCATACAATTAATTCAAACTAACTCATACCAAGTTTTAACCAAATTTCACATATTTACTTATACGTGCAAGTCACTGACTGTACTAACAGTGATAAGCTGAGCAGACCTTCAGTTTTTCAGGTCAAAGTCTAATTTAGTGGCTTTATCATGTAGGTTTTTTAGCACCACAAGGCAGTGCACCACCCACAGTGACAATATTTGTAAGGCTTACCAGGAATGGAAGATGGAGGCCATCATAATATAAATGACTGGTAAGCTAATTCAGTGTTATGATCAGGCTAATTCATTGGCATGTCCCAGTGAACACTAACGAAGCAGAAAACATAAGATACTTGGCTCTAGATCAGCTCTTAAAACCTTCTATAAACTAAGCTAGTGATTACTTATGTTTAGGAGTTGGACTGAGAACCTAAGGGTCTGGAAGCTTCAGGGTTTAGAAGCTAAGATTCCCCATCCAGCAAAGCTAAAGTCCTCTTCTTAACCTGAGGAATCTCTAGATTTAAGAATTCATTCACAATGGATAAACCCCCTCCAGATTCTGTATCATGAAGGGTTCTTTATGAAGGAATAGAATCTCAATAATCTTTTTCTTTCTTTCCTTTCTAGCTAGGTATGTGTAGGTGACAGAAGTCTCACAAATAAATGTTCACTTACCAAGGGATTTTATTGGAATAGAACATATTCTTCTAAAAACCTGCTGTATTTTCCACCTCTGTCATATTGAACTTTCAGAGAAGTTCATTTTCCAACCACATGTGCAATAAAGTGGAAACCGCACTATTTAATACAATTGATAATTAGCAAAGATATTTAATTTTAGGCACCAAATTGGTAAGTGCAGTCATTGGTACGTGCAGTCACATGGTGTTCTCTACATCATCATTTAACTCAATTGTAATGAACTGTCATCTAAAGAAACCTGAAATCAGGAGCAATTTATCTAAATCTTGATATATAACTGCACCATTTGGCAAAGGGAATGAACTCAGGAGTATCTGAATGGAACTTTAATTGATGCCACCTTAAAGAATACCTAAACATTTCTTTAGTTTTACAGCTTTCAAGTGGCAGAGGACATAAAACAATCTCCAAAAGTAGACTTATCAGTAAACCTAGAGTGAATACAAACATTCCAAAAGCCATCATTCTTTAGTTTTTCCTTTCACTTAATAAAGAACTTTTGCTTTAATGAAAACAGTATTTTTACTTAATTAAAAATAACCACTAGGCCTACAATTCTTTGTCATTTTACTACAGCATAATCAAGATCAAGGGGTAAATCCTTCGTTTTCATATTAAATCAACAAATTGATATTAATCTACAACATGACTTTGCTCCAGTTTACCTCAATTAACTTTGCCACCATGCTCTTGCCATCTGCACCGGGATTTGCTGGTTTGTAGAACTCCAAATCAAAATAAAGTTTGCAAGCATCTTTTTCAGGAATTACTTCATAACAATGCATAAGACTTGTTTTGTAACCTTTGCTAAGGAAGAAAAAACGAATCACAACCTCTCACAATAAACATTATACATGCTTTTCAGTTGCAAATGAGGATCCCATAAGTCCTAAATATTCTTTTGTTTTTCAATCAACCACCCATATTAAAAAACGTAGCAGCCCCATAATGCTTTGAAAGAGTTTGTAACTGACTTCAGCATCAAATATCAACACAAAGATTATTTGTCTAGCCTAGAACTTAATTTTATAAAGTATTCTCCTCCCCATGCCCCACCAAGTCTTCAAATGCATACAGAAATGCTGTTAAGAATTCAAGAAACTAAGAAAACTATAGGAAAAAACTTGTTATCGCACATATGCCTCAAGCACTAACAGTGAGATTATATATTTTTTTCTAACTAAACTAAAAAATAACCTAATTTTCAATTTAAGAAAAAAATAAGGCTTTTCACATAGAAATTGAATCAGATTTCTTTTACTTCATAACCATTTTATTGTAAAACAGCTAAATGGGGAAGAAAGTTCAGCATATGATCAAATTGTCAATACTTGGAACTACATCATGCAAATACAAACCCATAAATCAGTAACCAGACACCTACATTAATGCTCATTGAAATTGATACATGACTAATCATAGAAATAGGGGTTTGTAATGTGTTGGTATGATCCTCTGAGGAAAGCTGATGGCAAAAGTGAATCTGCTGCTATTAGACTTAAGTTCAGCAGACAGGGTCCTTAATTCATAGGAAGTAATGGCAGTTGGCTACTCAAAAGAAAGTTGAAACCAGCTACAGAATATACGCTTTTGTCTTTATAAAGATTTTTCTCAAGGCCAAGATAAAACTTCAGGCAACCCATTACAGCTTGTGCCAGTCAGAGCAGCAGGGAGCTCCTGGGGATGGCTGCCCAGTGACAGTTCTCACTGCCTAACAGGACATCCAGTATAATGCCGCCTTTCAGTGACATACATGGGACCTTCCCCCATACTCACGTGTAATAAAACCAAAGCTCTTTATATGTCGTCACAAGGTAAAACCTCTGTCCACTCTGCGTGTTCTTTTCCAGAGCAAATACATGAACATCCTTTTAAAGAAAAACGTTGATTTTTTTTTTAGGTTTATTCAGAGAACCATTTAAAATCTTCAGAAGTTCCTATTTGACATTAATCAAAGGCCAGTAAATACTACAAACCTATAAGTAGATCATTTTTCATTTTTCAAGGTAAGTAGCATCTGGTTTTAATTTAGAACATCATTCTGATTTCAGCTACAAAGGTAAAAACTTTGAAGCTTTTTTTTTTGCTGTGCATTAACATAACCTCTGCTTTCTCTGTAAAGTCATTTTTTCATTCAGTGGCAAGTGCATCTGATGGGAGGAGGAACAACATCCTGAAAGGAGCAGCCTCATGAACATGATGGCAGCATAAGGCTTTATGGCAAATATTCTTCAGAAATTACATTATTTAAATAAAAAATTGGAAACCTGAGAAGAAAACCCTAAAAAACCTACTGCCAAGCCAGCAAGTGTGCATTTTGGGAAACAGAGTGTCAGGATTACTTAAACACCTAAACCAGTGTGGACAAAAACATGACACTTTCTTTGAAAACAGCAATCAATTTGAAAAGTATTAAACTGAAAGCAGAGGATACCTTTTGCACAGTATTTATTTGGTTCAGCACTTCTTATCATCTGAACTTGCTACTCTGATGCCACTTGAGAGTTGTACTGTTTTTATTATGCCCATGCTTCCTGTTTCTCTCTTTTTCTTCCTCATTTTTTATCTCCTCTTTCTTCCTGCTCAATTCTCACTACCCTCCCATCCTCCCTCCTGCCAACCCTGACAGCTTGCTCATCTTCATAAGGAACAAATCTATCACTACAATGTAACCAAAAAGGACTTTACTGTGTTTAACACCACATATCAATTTGTATGTTAGAATTAGAACTAGTACTTCATAGGGATACCTCCATTGCAACATGATCTCCTACGAAGACAAAAAACCCCCTTGTTGTTTCAGGATAGGGAAGAACAAAAAGGAGATCCTGCAATCTGATAAAGACTTCACTGTCAACCAAGATTGTAAGTGACATTCAATCTTGAAAGTGCATAGAGACATCCACCTAACACATAATATACCTCTTTGCAGGTTTTTACATAATCAAAAGCTTCAGCCTGCCGAGAAAATATTTTCCAAACAGAGGATGGCTGAAAGGGCTGTGACAGTCTTGGTCTATAAACTGCAGGAAGAGGGTTTCTTTCATAGTAGGATGCTAGTTCTTCCAATCTCTTCAGTCTTTCTTCACATTTTCTCTTCATTTCTCCTAAAGAAATTACAAATAGTCAAGTCAGTACCAATTGCTGTTTGCAAGGCAATTTTAATTTTAATATATCTTGTACTCGTCACTGCTTTTGGTTTCAGTTTTGTTGAATGTAATTTACCAATTAGCCAAGAGTAGCCAATATTCCAAATCAACACCCACTTTGCTATGATACTCATTTTAATATTAAATCTATCTGCACTGTTTTAGAAGTACAAGAGCTTCATATTAACACCATCGAAGATAAACACAACACAATAACCACAATAAGGGAAGGCCTAGGGAGTTTCCTTTTTGTCTACAGAATGGTATTACATTCCTCCTCAAAAAGTATATAAACTGTGCCAACTACCCACACATCATCAGTAACAAGTGAAAAAATAGTATTATTTCTGCTTTATGCTGGGGGAGACAAAGGAGATCATTAATTTGTATGGGTAGTACAGCACTTGAGTTCTTAAGAAGAACTAAGATTTCAGTGGCTGAGCTCTGACCTCTGTATCTCAAAGAACTGAAATCCAAAATGATAGCTCCATTCTCCACTGCTGACCTTTGGCTACTGATCAGTGATACTTTCACCTCCTTTAAGATCTCAAGTACTTTCTCCCATCTTTAGGATAACAATCTTATCTCTTTTCAAGAAATAGCACCACACAGTAACATTTGCTATCTTGTAGCCTTTAAACTTGTAGTTCCATAAAGCAATCCAAATGTGAGAGTAATGTAGTAAAGCATAAACACACATACATACAACTGTCTGTAAGCTGAGCAATGCCAATCAGTAAAAAGGCATTGCTAAGAAATTGAAACAGAGGAAGTGGGGCAAGAAGTAACAAATACAAAGGGGAATCTTTTTGTTTTGCCCAGCATAACCACTTGGTTCTCATAACAGACCTCAGCTGCAACAAAAGATAAAAATAAAACTAACTATACTTAGAATATTCAAACCTTTAATAAGCTGGATCCACAAGGTGAGTTTAAGTATTTAAATATTCATGTGGGGCCCCAAAGCCCAAATTTTAGAACCTTTAAATCCACCCTCTAAGTTTTCCATAGCAAAAGTTCCTGGACACTTATACTTCTGCCCACGCTACATCTAAGCCTGTCTGTGTTTTGATAGTTTAGTGCCTACATCAAGTCTAAATAACAGAATATTTTTCCTCTAACAGGGGTCAAACACAATATCTCTATAGACCTTGTCAGTCTTCCAACCTGTGCACGTCCTCCACTCCCTTTCTGTGCAATTAGTTTCTTCTTGGAGAATGAAAAGTGAAATTACAGACAGCAATCAGTGTTTCTCAGAAATACTAGCAACACCCTCAGTTGTTTTGATGCTGTTGGTTCTGTTGTAGATTAATTAGGTGCAAAGGACATTTGCTACATCAGCACTTTCACACAAGGTGAAAAGGGAAAGTGAATTTCCATAATTCTCAACTTATTTTAAACTTTCTAGTTATGTCAGGCCATATTTTTGAAGAAACACAGCTGTGAGGATCTCTGAACCTGGGAGAAGGTTGATGACTCTTGCTTTAAAACTGAGATCTATCACCATTATTGCAGTCCAAACACTCTGAGATTCTCAGCAGTCCAACATGTCAGGTCTTTTCAAGGTAACTTCAGTTCCTGCATGCAGTGTATCTAACACAACACATCTATTTAGAGCACGTACAATGGACACTTACAGACCAGCCTTCTGAATTCACTGGGAAATTCCCACTTCATCTGCCTCTCTCCTGTCCCACCAGAAGGGGAGTACCTATTTTTATTTCACTTGACAGACAGCAATTTTGTCACCACGTTTGGACTTCAGTGTTACTGATTCAGCAGGATGACTGCATGGGAAGCCTGGGGAAATGTCTCCTGAGAGAGGACTTCAAGAACTTGCTATTTCATTTTCTGTGATGGAAGACTACTTCACTGTTTACTGGTGAGCACAGTGGACATCCAGTATTTTGATACCTGGTTATATGGCTGCTTTGAGCATTTTTTGTTTGGTTGTTGTTTGGTTTTGGTTTGGTTTTTTTTTTACTAAAATGTAGGGACATATATGGTGAAATAATGCACCTGTGTTAGTCTTTCCCCTATAGCATGAGGGACAAAATTGCCATTTCTGAAATGGTGAGTTCATTTGTTTAAAAGAAAAATGCTCAAAAATCTGTAACA
This sequence comes from Sakesphorus luctuosus, assembly GCA_013396695.1. NCBI lineage: Eukaryota > Metazoa > Chordata > Aves > Passeriformes > Thamnophilidae > Sakesphorus > Sakesphorus luctuosus. Next base: position 622,536 of record VWZD01008889.1, on the reverse strand, counting down.
GTTATGAAAAAACACACTATCCACCTGCTGAGAACTGAAGCTGAGACATGCAAATCAACTGCGACTCAAAATAAAGTGATTGCAGTCTTTTCCCATCTGATGTGTATCTTGCTCTATGGCAGAATTCATGGTCCTCAGCACAAATTAATCTGAGAGATTTCCTCCCAGTACTGATTACAGCCTTAGAGGAACATACTAAATAACGGTGTCTCTAGTGTTAAATTTCTTAATGAAAATTAGCCGAGTTATCCTTATGCTGAGCTGACCTGTGGCACACTGACAAACACTACTCATCTCCCCTCAACAATAACACGGAGCATCCAATTTTCACCTTGCCCTCCTAACAGAGGAAGTGGCCTGTACAATTACAGAGTCACAGAACCGGGTCAGGTTGGAAGGGACCTCAGTGGGTCATCTGGTCCAACCTCCCTGCTTCAGCAGGGCCATCCTAGACCACATGGCACAGGACTGTTTCCAGACAGTTCTAGAGTATCTCCTGTCAGGGAGACTCCACAACTGCTCTGGGCAATCTGTTCCAGTGTGTAATCCATTCCTCAAATTAAGATTGAGAAATTCTGCGCAAAACTCAGTATATTTGACCTAATGATAAGACCTCAAAAAGTAGGTCAGCGCCTGTTGTGAGAAGGTGGAACACGTAGTTTCCAATGTTATCTTGCTCTGATGTCTGCTAGCAAAGGTCAATGTCCAAATATGAAACCAACTGACCTGGAAGTCGATGATGAAGCCGAAAGCAGCCCCGGGCTTCGGACAGCTGCTGCGCCAGGTGGATGGGCAGACACGTCCGGCCCGCCCCTGTGCCACGCTCTGAGCCCCGGCTCTCGCCGTGCAGGGTGGGCGCTGACAGGGAAGGAGCTGCCGGGGACAGGCCCGCACACCGGCGTGCACCGCGCGGGGCCGCTGCTTTGGTACACGTCCCCGCAGATCGCTTCCTTTACAAACCACTGTTCTGTACGAACCACAGAATATCGAGCTGGAAGAGGCCCACAAGGCTCATCTAGTCCAACTCTCGGCCCTGCACAGGGCTAAGCCCAAGAATTACACCGTGTGCCTGAGAGCATTGTCCGAACGCTCCTTGAACTCTGTCCGGCTGGGTGCATCGCTTCCTTGGGAGGTCTGTTTGTTTCACCCTCGGGGCGAAGAATCTTTTGCTGATCGCCAACCTAAACCTCCCCTGATACAGCCCCAGGCCATTCTCTCGGGAATGTTACTGTTTGTCGGAGTGCCTGTTCCTCCGCTTCCCCTCCCAAGGAAGGTGCAGTCTGCGATGAGGCTGAACAGCCCAAGTGCCCCCAGCCCCTCCTCATGCGGTCTCCCCTCAAGGTCCTTCACCATCCTCAACGCTGTCCTTTGCACGCTCGTTAATTCCTTAATTCTTATATTGTGATGCCCCAAACCACACAGCATTCAGGATGAGGCTGCATCAACATGGTGCAAAAGTACCAGAAGGCTACACTTACCTCAGAGGAATTAAACCAGCAAACCACACCTAACAGCGTGTGGGTTACACACAACAAGCCGCACAGCAGCGAGCGCAGCAGTGCCCGGCTCAGCGCTCAGGCCCCGCAAGTCGCCGCGGCTCAGTGTCCCTGGGTGTGCCTGAGCTCCCCCAGGGGCCCGGCCTGGCGAGCCCTGGGCTCAGCCTGGCCTCGCACCTCCTCCCCCCGGCTGCGGGAGCGGACCCGCACGGCGGCCACGCACCCGCGGCTGCTCCCGCTGGCCCCAACTCACCGCGCGCCGCCGCCATTGGGGCGGGCCGGGCCGCCGTGCGGGAGGAGCCTGTGCCGGGCGGGGCTGCAGCGCCGGGGCTGCTCCGCGCCGGGCCGTGCCCAGCACAGCACAGCACAGCACAGCCGAGCGCCGGGAAGGGAGCCTGCACGGGAGCGCATCGCCGAGAGTGGCCGGGTGGCAGAGCCGGTGGGTGGAGATGCGGGTGCGGGACCGAACAAAGCGGTGGGGGCTGGGGTAGACCAGGCTGTGGCTCCGCAGCCCCGCGCGGCCCCGCATGTCCCTCGGAGGGAGGCGGCTGCGGGGAGCAGCGGGGCCGTCGCGATATCCCCCCAGGGCCGGCCCGGCTCGGGGCGCTCCCCTGGCGGCCCCCGCGGCGCTCCCGGCACGGCCTCGGGCCCTGCCCGGGGCACAGCGTTGGTCTCTTCGGTCAGATTCCCAGGAGCTTAAGGCAGGCTGTTTGCTCTCTTCCAGCCTGCTTTTGTGTAGGAGCTGCGGAAACAAAAAAAAAATGAGGGATGAAAGAGAAAGGAAGAAAGGGAAAGGCGCTTTAATTGTAAGCTGCTCTCTGGTGTCCCCCCCGGTAGATCATTAGCCAGCCGGAAACACGGGATCAGTCTGTTTGAATGTACCAAAGGAAAGCGGGTTCAACCTCACGTGTACCGACCCTGCCAGTGATTTGCGGAGAAAAGACTCTATATCCGATAAGGTTATAAAGTGGTACGTTTATTCAAGGCCTGGGTGCAAGGGGGATAGCTCCTCCAAAAACATCACAGCTGGTCGAGTTAACAACTTGTTTATATGCGACTAAGTTATATTTATTCATTATTTCTTCATGCATAAACATTATTTTTCTTAGAAAAGGCGGGGTTATTATAATGAGTTCTAAGAACTGATTTCCATCTCCTTTCTTGAGCTTGTGCCTTTCCTCCTGGTAATTAGGGGCGAGGGTCTCTGGTGGTCTTTGGGGATGAAGTTTGTAGTGTTCCTCATGTGAACTTTCTACCTCTGGCTCAAAGCTGCTCCAAACCGGATCTGTTGGCAACTGTAACTGGTCTAATTGGCGCATTCCTCTAATTATCCTGGTTTTTAGATATATTTTCTGATTTATCTTTGTTCTGTCTGGTGTCCAGTCTATTTCAGTTAGCATAAGAAATCCCTAAGGCCTCTTAGTATAGAAGTTTCAAGGACACATCTGTACTTTATGATTTTTGCCATATGCCAAGCTACTTTATATAAAGTGATTTTTATAATAACTATTAAGCAAATTCTATGATGGATGTATCAATAACTATCAATCAATAAGGATAAGTCTCCCCACTTACCAGCGCTGGGGAAAGGATGTTTGAGACTCTCACATGCGCCGTGACTAACTTTTCCTAATCCAGTCTTTCACCCTCCAACTCGTAGTTCTCTCCTTCAATTACCTGGTTGTCAAGTCGGTAGGTTTCAAACTAACACGTTATGCCCTTAATGCCGAGGAACCCGATAAGGCTTGTGGCGTTGGTGATGTGGCTCATATGTACAGGTGAATTAATAACCAAGGGTCCCATCTACATTCGGAATAATTTCAGCTCCTGCTAATTTTGCATCTTAATGCTGACTCACTAAAGTCAGTTTGCTTTGGGGAGATGAGAGTGCTGGCCCAGTGTCAGGGTTCCCCACAGCCGCCACATCCAGACCAGCAGGAAGGAGAAGGGTGTCACAGCATTCCATGCTTCCAGCAGTAGCAGCAGTATTTAGCAGGGTGATAGTGTCACACGGAAAATGTGATGGTATATTTCGAATGTTTTTTGATTTTCTATGTAGTCAGATAATTATTGTTTAGCATTATATATTGTAGGGTGGAAAATTTTTATTTTACATATCTGCATGCAAATTACTGCAAAATTCTCTATATATGTTTATGTACATAAAATACCTTCTTTGAATGCCTGACATTTTCTCTTGCAGTCATGTGAAGTGTAAAACTGCCCTTTTCTAATCTTTAAGGACCTGTTTTACAATACTGATGTCTGTATTGGACATATGTTTTAATACTGCTACAGTCGTTGCTTTGTAGCAGCTGATCTATGTACTGAACATGTGTTGTCTCCTGTGGTTTGCATATTTCAGAATACAGTTGGTATCTAGAGACAATTCAGTTATTTTCTTCCTTCCCTGTCTGAGAAGCTTTGGTATTATTTTTATCACTATAGCATTCATTTCTCTTGTTGCTTGTCATTTCAAATAAGTATCACTTTAAAAAGAAACCTGATGGTTCTTATGGCAGTGGTAATAATACATGATGATGTCAATTTATTTTCATTCAGTCCAGGCAGAATAAGAAAATCCAGGCTGGAACAGAGTAAAAAATTCTTTTCTTTCTCATTTTCTGTCAAAAGAAAAGTATTGGAACAACTGCATTCATATAAGATAAAAATGTTTTTGCTCTCGTTGCCATACAGAGAGACACTGGTCATTTTTTTTAGCTTGCTAAGCATAGCTTTGGACATTTTTGAACCTCTCTTTTTTTATTTACTACTTAGTAGTACCTGTAAAGATCATTGTAACATCATCTTTTTATTGGCCATCTCTGTCTCATAGGGTTTTTAAAAAACTTCATAATTTTTTAGATAAAGTATTGCAAAATAAGTTTCCTACAATGTGCAGAATATATTCTGCTAGATTACAAAAACGCTGTTGCTCTTTTCAGCTACTTGTTTTTTACATTTCCTTACGGTTGAAAGCTCATCTTACCTAAGCTTTCAGCGAAAATAATATCAAGGATAGGAGTAACGATTTTTCATGAAATTCTTAATGTACTGTCATCATTCCCACTCCCTCCCTTCCCCCCCGCTGCCCCATCACTAATAGGATGAGATCATCCTCCACAGGGAAATGTGTATTCTGCTTGAAAGAGCGCGGCATCGCTGCATTACCTAAACCAAGATGAGGCAATTCTTAGTCTGTTAGAATCAGCACCATCCTCCAGAGACCATTATGTTACACTGGCCGGTGCTTTAGAGCAGAAAACGTGCATTTGAGTGCCCAGCAACAAGAGCTATCTCTTTGAGGATGTCTTTTGTTCTTTAAACAAGTGCAGATGACTTGGTGCCTTAAGGTGCTTAGAAATTGATGGATATTAAAGGTGAGTTACAGATTCTATTCTGAAGAAAAAGCATGCGAATTTCAAATACCTGACTTGTTATAACCAGCCTTTCTAGACAATGTCTCAAGCTTCTGAAAAGTCTGTTAGCCATGCTTCGATTGTGATGAAGTAGAATGCAGTAAGCTCTGACACTTCATTTAACAACTGAAACTGTAGGCTGTGAGCTAGGCTGGCAGAGGCTTTAGTAAGAAATATTTTTATGATATGGTATTACAGAATATGTTCTACATTTTTCGGAAACAAAGTACTGTAGTTCGTTGTAATTGTAGGTTTTGCTGGCTACTTTTTTCAATTTCATTGTTTCTTTGTCATTGGATCAATTACAGCAGTTTAAGACTTGATCTAAGATCACTTGAAGATCTTTCTCAGCCTTTGCAGCATGCTTTAGTGTTTGTGTTGTAGAAGCACTCAGTGGTTGCATCGAGTTGAGTCTCCACTGAAGTCTACTGCTGTTCACCAGTGCTATTCTCACCATTACTAAACCATTACAGCTTACTAAAACCAGTCCTTAAAGGGATGGAGGAGTTGGTTGGAGCACACCTGATGTGAACCCGAGACAACCTAGTGATCCACTGACCCTCCCTAATGACTCCAGGATCTGAGCTGTTGGCCAGAGAGTTGTTAGCTTGCCCTGTACTTTGAGTGAGTCTTTCTCCAAGTAGTTGTTGGTAGCCCAGGCTGCCTTACATGATAGACAGGAGCTGCCTACAACTCGTGTAGGCACCTCTTTACTAGTTTACACTCTGTGCTTTATGTACTTGCAGTGCTGGCACTGCAGATCTTCACAGTGTCCAACAGCTGGTATAAACACCTGAGTTTTTAGAAGTTGATTTCTGTGCTGACATGGCTGGTAGGTTTCAAGTAATTGAGTTGGCATGTGATGCTGTGCTTTGTTATGTGTTATAATTGTTTATTACTGTTGGTAGACAAAGAACAAATGAGAAAGGAAGTAAACTTTTCCCTGTCTCTCCCATTAATCCCAGCCACGGTGACGGGTTTGGGTTGTGCTTTTGCACATCGTGCTTCTCCAGAAGAAGGAACACCATGAGTGGCATCTGAATTGTGGGTCAGTCTGGTTGGATGTTTTCCTACAAATACAATTTTTTTCAAAAGTGTCAGGCTGAGAGCTTAGGAAAGCTGGGAACCAAAGCCAAAGATGATCGTAGTAGGGACGGGTTGAAAGAAGCAGAGAAACTCCTGGAAGCTGAGCTGTGCAGGAGCAGAGGAACTTCTAGTGTTCTTGTCAATGAAAGTCATTCTTTCCACTTCCCAGGGATCAGAAATTCTGCTCTTCAGTTACAGCTGGGTGGACACTCCAGTAGTCACTGTAGACTAGACTTGATTGGCAGTGCTAATGCTCCCTGCCCAATAATAAGGCATAGGGGCGATCACTGTCAGGCCACAGGTCATGGGTACTTGAATTGCCCTTTGGAGTTGCTTTTCTTTTTTTCCCATAAGGAACTTTTAATGAATTAGAATTTGAAGTTAGGATGCAGGAATCCAGATCATGGTGCTAAGCAGTCAAGTTCAGCATTGATTTAGTTCCTACTCCGTGATACTGTCTTTAAAGTAAATTTCTAAATTGTGTTGCTAGAATGTATTGTAGACATTTTATTGCTAAAATACTGAGCTTATTTAATACTTACATAATTTGATTTGCAGGAAATTTCCTATTGCTGCATTATGTAATACAGTTCTTTTGTCTAGAATAATTTGGTGAGGAAGATTTCTTAATTACATCAATACTCCAAAATACAAAAATATAAGATTCAGAGTAACCTTGAAGATCTTTTGAAGTCATTAAATATTTAAATAAATGTCTTCTAAGAAAAAAGGAAAGAAAGAAGGTTATACATAACCAGATTAGTGCTTCTGATGCATCAGTATTGTTGCCACAGAAAATGGCTGTTTGTGATGTTCTGTAGATAAGAAGCTGAGACTTAATATAATAATAGTATCATGATGTAAGATGGGAAATATAGTTTGCCACGAAAAATCTTAAGCCTTAAATGAGAATCTTCATCATCTCTGACAAGCAGATGCTATTTTTTTTGTCTAATAATACTCCTAGGATAGAGTTATTTTGTGAACTGTAATAACATTTCTATTTTCTTACATTTTCAAGCTGATAATTGAAAGCCATAATGGCAGACACAGGAGATGGACCACATCTGGGAGAAGATCTGACAGATGCAAAGTCTATTCCAGGTTTCAAAGGGTAAGTGAGGTACTTTTGGTTTAAGTCTTCAATTTAAGTCTTGAAGAATCTTGTGCTGTAACAGAAGGGGAGGGCCATGGAGGAAATAATGCTAAAAAGAAAAGTTTCTATTATGGTAAATTGTAATAATCATAAACTCATAAAGTTTTACTAACTTTGAAAATACACAGCGTCTGACAGAGCAGACCACGTGCATGTACAAGGAGCTAAAAAGCAAAATACTTGAGGTGCAGTTAGACTGGGCTTAACAGTATTATGAAGTGGTTAGCTCTTCTTGAAAAGAGATGTCTATGTCTCACCCTAGCTAAATGTTCACCCCTTTCCTTGAACTCCTTTAGAACTGCCCTGAACCTGTGGCAAACAGCCCAGCTGCCGTAGGGGCTGTATGTATGGAAGCAGAAGTGCAAGGGGAACTTAGGGGCTGGAAGGTAGGAAACACAGGCCTGTTCTTCCTGGTGCCAGCTAGTTGTTACACTGGCCTAGCACTGTAAGATTATGCTCTCTCTGGGAAATTGATTTGGTTCTGAAGTAATTCGTTTTAGTATTTCAGTGAAAATCAGATTTAAGGGTATTACAGATTTCTGATTTGTAAAATACAGTATAAGCCCCAGTCTTGTAACCACTTACCTATATGCTTAAAATGAGAAACCATACCAAATTTAGCATGTATGGACTGAGTAAAATTGACAACTGTTGCAGAGTCGTGAGTGGGTGGGATGGTTGGTGTGCTCATTAGGGTAGAATTACAGCTGTGTATAGAGTCTTGGTCTTTTGTCATGGATGGAGTGATACATTTCACTGGTAAGAGAAGTAGCAGTGTGTTTATTGATAAAAAACAGTGATTGTAGACGTGACAACGGTCTAACAAGATTCTCTGGCAAGGTACACTTGATTATTTACTGCAGAGAGGACAGGGTCAGACAAAACTGTCAGAGAGACCTTCCTGTTGAGTCATGAGGTTCAGGAAGGACCTTCTTGCATTCTAAACTTCTTGTTCAGAGAGGAGTCTAGCTGCCAGTGGATCCAGACTTAGTCCCAGGCTTGGTCAGCTGTTTATGTCTAAATGAGTATACACATGCAATCAATCCTTTAAATCACTTAGCTAAAATTTTAAAGTTTAGCATGCTATCAGTTACTTATCAAGAATCTGCTGCAGCAAGGAATCTCTCAGCCTCAAGGAGCAACCTTGAGAGGTGTCTTGTTCCTGCTGTGCATGCTGCTGGTGTGCAGGAGAGCTCAGCGGGACCTGGGCTTTATGCTATACATGGAGTAAGATCATTGACTTAGTCATATTGGCATACCGGCTGTGCTTTGGGATGGTGCATGCTTAGCTAGCCCTTAGCTGTTGAAGGAGACTCATGGCCCTTAATTGTTGTGTTATCTGCCTCCCAACTTTATCCACATGCAGCCATCATGGCTGCTGCTGGAGGCTATTGCTTAAGCAGAAAAGGAGCACATATCTGCCACATCTTCCTAGCTCTCCAGTGTTTACTTGTGAAAATTAAATGGAAATACGAGTTTTGGTTAGGATTCAGATTTGCGTTCTCAGAGCTAACCTTGCCTCCAGGTACTTGGCTTTTGGAAGGTGATAGTAAAAAAAAACCCAAGTGATTTCTTGTTGGTATAATAACTGGCATTCTTAAACTAACTTTTCATATTCTCTTGTGCAGAGGCATTATAATTTTAAACACAGTTCTTCCCTGATTCTAAATTTTACGTTTGTTACAGGTTGTACAAAAAGTTATTACAAATACAGATGACACTTCCGTTTTTTTATTAAAATCTATTGTGTATATGCATATTTTAACTGAAACAAAAGTTTCATTTGGCAGCATAACTATACAAACCAGTTATGTTCATTTTAACCTCTGGGCAAGTACAGTCTTCACTTAAATCTACCAACTGATTTCACAGACATAACTTAAAATCATAGGCTGATTTGCGTTGGAAGGGACCATAAAAATCCTCTACTTCCAGCCCTCCTGGCATGGGCTGGAATGCCTTCTGGTAGACCAGGTTGCTTAGAGCCCCATCCAACCTGGTTTGAAGACTTCCAGAGGTAAGGCACATGCAACTTATCTGGGCCACCCACTGCAGTGCCTCACCACCCTCGTAGTAAAGAATTTTTTCCTAATATCTAATCTAGATCTACTCTCTCTCAGTTTAAAGCCATTCCCCTTCCTTCTGTGACTACTCATCCTTGTCAGAAGCCCCTCCTATCCTTCCTGTAGGCCCTGTTTAGATACCAAAAGGCCACTTAAAGGTCTCTCCAGAGCCTTTCTTCAAGGGTGAACAACCTGTTAACCTCTCTCAGCCTGTCCTCCTAGGAGAGATGCTCCAGTACCCTAATCATCCCATCATGGATTTCTCTGGATTCACTCCAACAGATCCATGTCCTCATTATGCTGGGGACCCCAGAGCTAGCTGCAAATGGAGTCTCACCAGAGCAGATTAAAAGGGCAGAATCACCTCCCTTGACCTACTGGCCACGCTACTTTTAGTGCAGCCCATGGTGCAATTTACTTTCTGGGTTTCAAGCACACATTGGCAGTCATTCTGGTTTTCATCCACTAGTACCTCCCAGTTCTTCTCAGGGCTGCTTTCAATCCACTCATCACCCAGCCTGTATCCATGTTTGGGATTGCCCTGACCAGGTGCAGGACCTTGCACTTGGCTTTGTTGAACTTTATGAGGTTGAAGGCACAAGCCTGCCTCTCAAGCCTGTTGACATCCCTTCCCTCAAGAGTATCAACTTATGTCATCAGCAAACTTGCTGAGGGTAGAGAAAACATAGCAAACCTTACTGGTTTGGTTGGATTTGCTAAAATAACCCATGTTGTTGTTGTTGTTATTGTGAAAATAAAGAGATCAGGAATTAACACGTAAATTTTGTCTGGTTTCTTTGCAGAAGGAACCTACCTGCTAGTAAGTCTGTGGACTCTGGAATTCTGCCAGACTACAGTTACAGAATGGATTATCCAGAGATGGGGGAGTGTATAATAATAAACAATAAGAACTTCCACAGACATACTGGTACCACTTTCAAGCTTATATTTTTTTCCTTAATTTAGATAAATTATTGCCATGTGTTATTCTTCAAAATTAAATATGCAGACCAATTTTGATCACACTGTAAAATTAAGTCATTTGAATGGGTGTGATTGATGCATTTTTCCAAATACGCATAGAGGGAAGGGAACATGTTAGGGTATAGCAGTAACAAGGAGAAAAATTGATAGGTAGTACATGTCTGTCATACCTTTAGTCATGAATTCTATTTTGCAAGTGAAATTCTTTTTATGTCCTTACATAGGTAGATACAAAAATAAGATGCAGATAAATCTACAATACAGGTACAGAGAGCAGGAGGTTGTGTGCATGTGTAACAGTGCAACGCTTTTTCTGTTAGAATGAATCTGGAATAATAGAATATTTCAGACTGTGTAAGTGAGAAAAGAATTTGGCTCAATGAGACCACGCCATTTATATCATATAAAAAAATAACATGTTTCTCTTATATATAGGGATGCAACCCCGTTCGGGTACAGATGCAGACGCTGCAAGTGTCAGAGAGGTTTTTATGAAGTTGGGATATAAAGTAAAGATCAACAATGATCTTTCATGTGACAATATTTCTAATCTATTGAAAAAAGGTAAGTAATAGTATGTTCAGTGTGTGTATTAAATCAACCACTGTTTCCAAATACATCTCTAGCCCTCACATCTCTTCTTGCATGATTCTTTTAGATGACGTTTCACCCCTTCTGGTTTATTGCTAGGATGATATGTACATCATAGTTTCTATGCTGTCTCTCCATCTTTTGTGCCATGACTGTTGTCTCCGTATCCTATCTCATCTTCTAAAGAAGGCTGGAAAAAAGACTGAAACTTAAATGCAGACTGATTTATATTGTGACCCTGGGATCACTGAAGCTCTGTGAGTTGGAAAGAAACCTGCTCGATGGGGTAGAGGGCTTCTGTGCTACATGCTTAGTGGTGTGACTCAAGAGGGATTCTGATAGACCAGAACTGCAGGTGTGTGGACTGAATTACATGTTTAGAGAAACAACTCACATTCTGTTTAACTTGTGAAACAGAACACCCTTCTCTCAAGTGCAGTTTTACACTACACTACGTATTAGTCCTGCTTTGTTTGGACTTGGCTGCATCTAGGTACTTAAATTAAATGGTGCCTGGAGGTATTGGTGACCCTTGAACACAGTCTATTCTAGATAACTGTTGGAAGGTTCGCTGCCATGACTGTCACTCACGCCTACTAGTGCTCTCCCAGACTGTTGCAGGTCACAGTTCAACAATGAAAGTGTTCCAGTGATAGTTCCCAATAGCCAGTTAGCTTGCAACGATCTGGTCTTGGGTTTCCTTTTTTTTTCTTTTTTAATGGAAGTGTTTGCTAATGTTAATGTAGGTTCTTTGGTGCCAATTAATGTTTATGCCAGAGAATGTTCCCAGGCATGATTAAGTTATTAATATAATTGCAACCAGTCTACTGACAGTAGCTGAAAGTGTGGCTCTTCTAAATGCAGTGGTTTTCCATAGATTGTAGAAATGCCTGAGTGTGATCACTTGATAAAAATATAAATAGTTCATTTTTTCCAGAATAGAAGTTCAGTGTTTTGGTAAGCAGTAAACAGTAAGACTTCGGCTTTACAGACAGTTACATTTTCATGTACAAACTCTTGTATCTTCTTGAGTTACCACTCAGAATGCCTTTTGGATCCTTTCTTTTAAACCATGTTTGTATCTTTTCAAAAATTTAAAAGAATCATCTTGGTCCTCAGGTACAGTTCCCACAATGTCAGACAACAAAAGACATTGGAGAATACATATTTTATGCAATTTGTATACCACAAGATGGATAGGAAAAAAGTATAAATCTACAAGCACTTTATATCAAGCTTAAATGTCTAATTTTTACTTAAAGAGGCTTGACAAATCTTTCTAGACTTCATTATAGGTCAAAAGTGAGAGGAAGAGAGGGGTACTGCTAGTACCTAGGTCCCTGCAGCAACAGCTCTCATGCTGCATTCAGTTTCCATGTAATCCAAGTAGTTGAAGCATCTCCAGTTGGAAAGAGAGGTAGGACTTCCCCATCCTTTTTCAAAACTCAGAACTTTCCATCAGTCCAATCACAGATCACAAGACTGACCATTACTGCATGAGTGAGGTTTATTGCTCAGACTTTGAACACCCTCCTTGTTTCTTCATGGCATTTATTCCTGGCCTAGTTCTGTGCCCATGTCTTGGAATGGGTAAGGTTGGCCTTTAATTTGGGTTTTCTGTGTCCAACCTCCTAAAGTTAAGTTAGGCAGATTTCTTTTGTTCAGAAGTGAGAACTGGTTGGATGTTTGTAAACACAGGAATTATTTCGTAAAGACTTCTGTCACATAGGAAGGATCAAATGTTCAAAATTTTTAGGGAATGCAGGAAGTTAAGATAATTCTCTTTTTTTCTTTCAAGTTGCTGAAGAAGATCACAGCAAGAGAAGCAGTTTTGTTTGTGTGTTGCTAAGCCATGGTGATGAAGGATTAATCTATGGTACAGATGGCCCTCTTGAACTGAAAGCGCTAACGAGCCTGTTCAGAGGTGACAGGTGCAGAAGTTTAGCAGGAAAACCCAAGCTCTTTTTCATTCAGGTGATGTACAGCTGAACAATGATCATAAAATCAGTCATATACTTAAAAAATACTGTTTCCCACTAATCATTAATGAAAAAAGTGAAATCTTTCTAAAATTCATTTACATGGAATTACTTTTGGAATAAGATTTTTTTTCAGATCTACAAGTGGCACAATCTGCCCTATTAGGTGGGCAGTATTTGTAATAGATGAGATGGCATTACCTTGATTCTATGGATTAAGTAAAATTTTGGCCAATATTTTAAAGAGTTTCTGAATACAATTTAGAATAAATATCTTCCTTATCCAAACTATGTTACTGATTTAAATAAATGCTAGCTACTTTTCCTCTGAGTTAGTGTAATGGAAATGTGACACATACATTCTTGTTATTTTTGCAATTTTTTAATTGGGATATTGTCACTGTTAAAACATGAAAATAAAAATCAATAGTCTGATCGTGTTCTCTGCCTTTATTTCTTTGTTTTTAATTTTATTTTCCATTTTTCTTTCCATCAAATAGGCTTGTAGAGGGACCGAATTAGATTCCGGTATTGAGGCAGACAGTGGATCAGATGAAACGATGTGTCAAAAAATACCTGTAGAAGCAGACTTCCTGTATGCGTATTCTACAGCTCCAGGTGAGAGACTGTATCTGTATGTCAGCCTCTGCTGATGCTAAAAATTAAAAGTTACAGTTGTACCCAGTCACTGGGTGACTTCACTTATATGGAATATCCCCTTGGTCCCTTTGGGTCAGCTGTATTAGTTTGTGTCCTTTCCCAAGATTTTATCCACCTCCAGCCTACTGATGGGGCAGGAGGAATGTTGGAGAGCTGTAGCCAAAACACTCGTGTGTTACCACCACCTTTCCAGCTACCAGTGCAAAGCACAGCACTGTGAGCGCTGGTGTGGGACAATGGACTCCATCTCAGAGAGAACTAGTACACTCTTTCATTGAAATATGAATTTTATTCCCTCAACCACTTTTTCTACACTGATTTGATTTCTTTTTGAGGTAGTTGCTATTCTCAGTTCCTACAAAACCCCCACCAAACCCTGAATATACATGTTTCCCACTCGCAAATCCTCAAATGTTGCTCTGGTGGAAGTTCAGTTAATCAGAGTTGTGCAAATAATTTACAGCGGGAGAAAAAGATACTATTCTGAGAGAGCAAAACAATCAGATATACAGAAGTGGATGATAAACACGAGCATATTATTTGCATATCAACTGTATTTACATTGCATCTTTAAGCAAAATTAGTAGGGGCAGAGCCCTTTGTATGCCCTTTATGTTGTCAGTTAGCAGAAGTAGGTTTCAGTCTTTAACTGCTGCGTGTAGTCCTTTAAGACAATGACACTGCAATCTGGTTTGCATCTTGGCTCTATCTGTACTGTCACCTCTCCTTTTTACTTGTGTACTCTGTGAAGAAACAGTAAGGGATCAGTGGCTATGATTGTTGCAGCTGAAGATAGTTTTCCTGCCTTTTGATTTTTTACCTACTTACAGTTTTCTTAGATTATAAAGCATGAGAGGATTAGAAAATTCTTTTGATTTGGAATTTGAGGAATCTAAATTTTGTTGGTTGGTGGTTTTGAGTTTGTATTTTAAAACATGGATTGCTGTTGGAAACAATGCATTGTTCCCCTAATTGCCAGCCTGTCTTGTATCAAAGGCTGCTACATCTGGTCACTTTGACTTCGCTCTCTTCCACAGGCTATTACTCCTGGAGGAATTCAGTTGAAGGCTCCTGGTTTATTCAGTCACTGTGTAAAATGCTGAAGGAACATGCCAGGAAACTTGAACTCATACAGATTTTAACTCGTGTAAATCGCAGAGTGGCAGAATATGAGTCCTGCTCAACTCGACAAGATTTTAATGCAAAGAAACAGATTCCATGTATTGTCTCTATGCTAACCAAAGAATTTTATTTCCCTGCCTAAAAGAATTTTTCAGTTCATATTTTTATCTGCAGTTTCTATGCAGTGTTAGAACAAAATACCACTTTTAAATCTGAGTAACTGTTCACTGCTGTGTGGGGCACAATGAACTGTCTCAGTTAGATATGTCCGTTATTAGAATAAAGCATAGTATGGCTGTGTTAAAAATACAAACTTGAGTAGCTGAAGCACAGGCAGATTTGAAAGTAGTGCTCTGAATATCACAAAAATTAGGAAGGGGAGACTGAAGAAAGGTCACATCATTTATCAGAACTATTTGGTGCTACATTTCATTCGGCTGAAGCAGAGAAAAGAAACAGTTCTTGTAAATAGTTTGGTTTCATATCTTACAACAAAGATGCAGAATGTGATATGTTTGTTAATGATTGTTATATGATAGTGGTGTCGTTGTACATTTCTTCTTAACTTCTTAAAGTTTAGGTTATAAATTAACCTATTTTTATCATTTTGGGTATAAACTGTGGAAAACAGCCATTTGTTTACATACAGTTAGGAAGCATGTTTAGAATACAGTTGGTTTTTCCTGATAATTTTTGACTTTGTGTATGGAAGATTAGATAAAGTAATTATATCAATATGTTAGCTGTTTCAAAATAGATTTTGTATTCTGACCTTGAAGCTGAGTGCCTAAGGAAGCAGTCTTCCAAAATTCTTTTTCTGCAGCTCCCTAAGGATGGAGCTGTTGGGGCATATTTGGCACTGTGTCAGTGCAGAAGTGTGCATTCTGAACGGTCTGCTTTCCTCTTTCTGCCCTTAAATGAGTGTGGCTTTGCACTGTGCTGTGTGTGTACCACATGTCATCTGTGTGAAAGCCTAGATTTGTGGTACTGGAGAAATTTCACTTTTTAACTCTAATATCAATTTGAGTTGATTACAAAACTTGAGATAAAATGTGATAACAATAGTAAATTTCTTGACTCTAAATTGTGTGAAACAGACCTCTACAAAATTTTAAAATATTTCTGTTGATGTTTCAGCTTGTAGCAGTCTTAAGATCAGAAGAAGACAGAATACTAAATTACCATAGGGTGCTTGCAGAATAAGACTTGAAACTCTTCAAATTGTGTAGCATAAACAATACTAGCAAATTGATGTTCACTTCCAGAGGCATTTGTTACTTTTTTTCTAATTAAATACTGTTTCCTAAGTTGTATCATATTTTCTTATGTGTGTTATTTGTTTAGGGTCTGATAGCTTTTGCAAATTAATTTTTACTTTAATTATGTCCCTTTTCTCCCCTTACCACCTGAAATTGAAAAGAAGCCACTTTAAAGCATTCTTTGCCATATAGCTGTTACAACCTGCCCCAGAAAGGGAGGGTGTACCAGGTTCTTGTTAATAAATCCCTTGGCATGGATTAGAGTGAAATGACACTGAATAATCGGTGTTTGTAAATATATATAGGTAAGGTTTATTTTAGAACAATTTTGTTTCAAAGGTAAACAGGTATGTTGCCATTTTGGGTGTTATCATAATAAAGTATAAAAGTAACACTTAGGAAAATGTGTGAGGGAGAGAAAGAGAATGAAAGGATGAGCAGAGTCATCATGTAAGGGAGGACATTGGCATGATAAGAAGGCTTATCCCACCTGACAAGATTTGCCTCTTACTAGCCTTTTCCTTTACCTGGAAATCCAGTTTGTAACTCAGGATAGTTGGACAATGGCACCCATTTATCTGATCTGAAGGTCCTTTCGCAGTAGGTATATTCAGGGAGGGATTCTGGGTTTGATTCTTCTTGGTCCTTTAAAGGAATATTACTGTACAACTTCTCCAACAGTCTTTTAACACAGAGCAAAACAAAACCAAAGCTACGCTACAATGAGTCACCAGTTGTAGGAATGAGGCCTACAACCATGACATACACTGTGAGATATGTGGTAAAGGGATTTCCATGACGTATGCCATGAGATATGTGGTGGAGGGATTACAGTGGGCATGATGCCTGGTGGTGGGTTACCTGGCAGAGGAGGCCAGGAGGCAGGATTAACCTTACTTTATGTCTGCAATTGTCCAGTCTGCAACTGTGTAACACTTCCATAGAAATTGATTATAGTCAGACATTAAAAGTAGCCACACCCAGCCCCTCTGATCTCTGAGGAGGAGTTGGAAAGCAAGGGAGTTCATTTTCTGCAGATTTCTATACTCTTAACACCAGCCATTTAGGAAGAGGTAGAGATAGGGCTTAGGGAAAGAGGTAGTATTCCCATCAAGTCCTTTCAGGACAAGAGCTGCATTTTTCTCCAAGTCAGTAAATTCCTTCATGGTGCCAAGAAGGCATGTATATATTTCTAGCTCAGGGCTAATGTTCCAGTCAGTGGGACTGGCAGGTAGGGATGGAATCTGTTGGAGAAGGCAAAGAATGAGGTGATAATGTCCTTTCTCCTCATGCCTTATTTGTCTCATTGTCCTATTTTTCCTTATGTCTTTCCTAAACTCTTACTCTTTACAATCTTCCATCCCACTGCCTCATACCCAAATTCAACCTTTCAGCTAGATCCCATTTTCCCAATTACCATTAGCTTAGCTCACCAGCTCTAGTCACTTGCCAAACCAAGTCACCAGTGGTAAAAGGCTGGGGGAGAACACTTTTATGGAAGTGTTACACAGTTTTGAATATACTACACTGATGGGAACACACCATCACTTCCCTGGGGGAGACCTTCATGCCAAGTGTGGCTGGCTGCAGCTTCCAAGCTGAGCTGCAAAGTTCACACCTGTGTTTTCATCTGCAGATGCATATATTTGCATGACTAGCTGGATCATCAGTTAAATCATGTCCAGAAGGCTTTTAAAAAGCTTGACATTGGTATTTTGCTGATTTGAAAAGCCAACAGAACCACGAACTTTTCAAAAATCAATTCTGAAGTTAACAAAGATGACATATGAGATACCTGACAACTTTTACTGTTTTCCAGTAAAACTAAAAAAAAAAAGTTGTTGCTAAATGCATTTAATGCTAAACAACGGAAGGATTAAGAAAATAAAAGACCCAGGCTGAAACTGGGGAGGCAGTTCATGCTGCCTGGTTTACATGGTGTCAAGTCCTCCCTTCTGGCTAAGCAAATCCTTATGTTGAATACAGTCTATCTGCATTCTTCCCACAACAACCTCTGAGAGTGCAGATTTCACATACGGTTTTGTTAAAAAGAAAAAATAAAAGGCAGGTCAGACACTAATGCTGGTAAGTCACATGGAAACAGTCTGTTCCTGAGAATGGAATCCACACTTTGGGTACCCTGCTCCATAACTGAGGAAAACGCATGCGATTTACTCAAAATGTAAATCTGGGGATGCTCAGCCTGGAGAAGAGAAGGCTTCAGGGAGATTTTATACCAGCCTTTCAGTACCTAAAGGGGGCCTATAAGAAAAATGGGGACAGAGCTTTCAGCAAGACCTGTTGTGACAGGACAAGGGGTAATGGTTTTAAACTGAGTATTTCAAACTAGATTTGAGGAAGAAATTTTTTTGTGATAAAGGTTGTGAAACACTAGAACAGGTTGCCTAGAGAGGTGGTAGATGCATCATTTCTGGAAACATTCGAGGTCAGGTTGGATGGGGCTCTGAGCCCCCTGATCTAGCAGAAGGTGTCTCTGCTTGTGGGGAGGTTAGACTAGATGATATTTAAAGGTCCCTTCCTACCCAAACCATTTTTTGCTTCTATAATGATACAGTTGTTGAAAACTGCTAGGTCTCATTGTACATGATGCACTCCTCTTGGAAGTCTCTATGGTTTCTCCTTAAATTTTAAACTGCCTTACATGCCATTTAAATTGCCAATTCACGTGCAATTTGTATTTTTAACTATGATTACAGTTATTTATTTTCTGCTAAATCCATGCAGTATGCATATGAAGTGACTTCTAGTGATTATTAACAGTATGAATATAACGACTAAATTATAACAGTAACACTAAAAGACTTATCACCTCATATCCTATAAGGAATGTTGTTACAAAGAAGAACTACCATTCAGCTATAGATTTCTTCCTGCTCTTGACTGCAGGCAGCAGGACAGTCACAGCAGAGCTCTGGCGCTCTCAGATAACAGGGTCAGAGATAAACCACTACTTCATCACCACAGTGTGTCACTGCAGACAGCACAATGATCTCCAAAACTCACGTTAATGAGTCATTCAAAACCGAAACCAAAAGCCTTCTGAATGAAGCAACACTTTCACAGCTCTCCGTGGTTGCTGTCTGTCGGCTTGTGTTTTATTACATCCTGGGCCTTGCCTCCCAAAGTATGCGAGAACACTGCATTGCTGCTTCCCAAGAACACTTCCCTGTCTTATTGCATATCAGAGTAAACCAGAATCAGCTGATTTTGAGGCAAAAAGACTTGTCTCTGCTGTGCTAGACCTACCCAGAGAACACTTCCAACTACGAAGCATCTCCCCATGCAGATCCCTGTCATATCACTGATAGTCCTGTAAAGTTTAATTAAAAAAAAAATCCAAAGCACTTCCCAAAACAGGCAGGCTTCTGTCATATCTGTGGTGGTGGTCCTTAAACAGAAGAGCGATGCAATAGCTTGCTTTGCCTGCATCATGACAGTCAAGTAGTGGAAACAGAGAAGAACTTGCCTGGTAAGTTCTTACATTTATTTTTGTGTCTTCAAATCAAATTTTGAAGTTTAGATTTTTATGAATAATCACAAAACAAAAAATTAAGACCTGACTTCCAAAAAGTGAAACAATGTTCTTCTTTTCTTCCTAGAGACTAAGATGTTCTGTCATGAAGACAGTCACATAACTTAAGTGCCTCAAAAGAGAACAAAATGCATAGGAGTCATTTCCAAAAGTGTTTTTGTTTAGTGCTGGCAGGCAAGATTTGGCACTGGATTCAGTAGCTCAGTGCTGCTGCCCCCAGTGTCAGAGGGCCAGTGATGCTGCTCTGCCTCCATCTGCTGTGCACAAGACCAGAATATTTCTGTCTAGTTGAACATGATGAGCTTCACAGAAACTTACCTAGTGAAACTGCATAGGATGGGGTATGTAGAAGATCATGATTCAATAGGTCCTCCTGGCTTCAACTTGTATACATAAAGGGGCCAAGCAAAATCATCTCACTACCTTTGAAAGATGACCAGGTTATTCTTGCATGTGTCTAAAGCTCTACTATCTGAGTGGGTTGAGAGCATCTGATGTAAAAAGATTTACCTATGGATAAAGAGTACTACCATAGTATTCCATGACCATTAAGAAAATAATGATTCTATTTATTTAACCACAAGACCTCTAAAAAAAGCAGTGGAGACAACCATCACTGTGCAATTTACACTTATCTGCACAAAAACATAATAGTAAACACTAACAGGGTGATTTATTTTTGTTAGATCCTTCTTAACAGACACAAGTATTTCCTCTTTCTCTTTCTGTCTACTTCTGGTACTGAACCCAGAACATTTTGTGTTCCCTTTTATCCCATTCAGCTAAAAGCCACTTCCTCAAATGCACAGCCCATACCTCTCCTGCATGATGCAATGCAAAAAAACCTGGCTAAAGGCAGAAGTAAACTCTGCATAGAGCGGTGCTACTGCAGAGCTCCTTCACCTTTTTTTTGCCTCCTCATCCTCAGCTGGTTCCCCATGCTCAGCTGTCCCACCTCACCTCAGCTGAGGTTATGATCTTTCTGGGTGAGGGTTGACCTTCAGGTGATGGGGATGCTGCTGCTGCTGTGGGAAGGCCTGAAGCTGAACATGTGCTCAGAGGACTGTGGCTTCCCCACCTGACATCTGGTCCCATTGCCCAGATTCCTGGTAAGACTGGTGACCCCATGGCCTTCCACATTCAGCCTGCCTGTCATTAAGATCTCAGGAGGCCACTAAATAACCCCAAATGTGCTGTGGTCTCTCAGCCCTTCAGGCTTGACATTTAAAGCAGATGTAAGTTCACAGAAGAGTCCATAATTCTTGGTTAACCTTTTCTTGCCCACAATAGGATGTATATACATATATAGGGCATATATACATAAGAATGCATGCACTATTATGATAAATTGTCTCCTGAGATCTATGGAAGATGGAAGAAGCATCAGAAGGATCCAGCCTTACTTAGTCTTCAGCAGCATGCCAAGAGCTGGTACCTCCTCTGCCATATTCTTAGTAGTTTCTGCTCACTGAAATGCTACTGAGTGAAAACACAGAATCGTAGAATGTTTTGTGTTGAAAGGGACCTTAAAGACCATCGAGTTCCAATCTCTGTGCCATGGACAGGGACATCTTCCACTAGACCAGATTGCTTAAAGGCCCATCTAGCCTTGAACATGTCCACGGATGGCATATAGACAACTTCTCTCAGCAGTAGAAAAATTCTTCCTAATACCAAATCTAAGCCTATTCTTTCAGTTTGAAGTCATTTCCCCTTGTTGTATCACTACAAGCCCTTGTAAAAAGTCCCTCTCCATCTTTTTTTAGGCCTTCTTTAGGTACTAAAAGGCTGCAGCAAGGTCAAGCCAGAGCCTTCCCTTCTTCAGGCTAACCAACCCACATCCAGAGGCAAAGTGAAAACCAGATTCTTCCATCCCTTTCACTAGTCTCCATATTTTATGCCTGCAGTCCTCCTAGGATCTGCGTGTGATGTATAAGCCTCCCTGGCTGGCACCCTGCTCTAGTGGGGCTCCCTTATAGGCCAGTTCTAAGGACCAGCATTGTGTACGGCTTGGTGGCCCACAGGGCTCAGTGGCCCACAGGACTCTCCATGTTTCTGTAGGCAAGTCCAAAGGACGGCACTGTCTTACTTTTCTAAGTAAGTCACAGAAAAAGAGTGGGTATTTGGGTCATATTGAAAGCAGTTCAAAACTAGCAGGTGGCTTAGCTGCTCGAAGTGACCTGGGTCTGTAATGGTGGCAGAACAACAGCCACTTACTGTTGAAACCCTGAGCAGCAGGGAGGGACAGCAGCACAACAAGCATTGTCATCTGTCTTTGGTCGCCAGCTGGGTGCTGCAAGGGCCGTATTGCCCTGGGGAGAGACACAGGATGGGTGAGCTGGGGAGACCCTGCTGGGGAATATGGCATGTAGGCTTGACCAACTGGGGCATGTTAACACAGGCACTTTTTGATCAGCTTTCCCCAAAGGTACCACTGTGGGAGGCAGTGGGGAGGACAGGGGAAGCAAGAGGAGCAGCAATGAGATGGGACATCTGAGCAGAAGGTCAGAAGGTGGCACCTCCGACTGCAGCCTTTAACTACCGACCACCAGCTCTGGAAACCTTGGTGGGAGAGGAGGTTTTGAAGCAGTGTATCAGCTATACAGAGTCTTTTAACTTGGATGTTGATCTTAGGAATGTAATCAGAGAGCTGATTATAAATAGTTTGTGCTGTTGTTGATGAGATTAAAATGTGCTGCAGCAGGCGGTTGGAAGCAGAGGGTTACTCCAGTGTGTGCTCAGGATGCTGTACCCCCGTCATCAACTGCTGCACAGCAAGTCTGGAAAAAGGAAGTGCTAACAAAAATATACTCAAATAATGGTCCCAGGGAAGGGGGGAAAGAGGAAGCAGCCTGGTTTACAAAACTGGGGTGAGGAACAAGAGGGAACAGACCAGCGAGTAGAAAAAATTAAGGAGGAGGTAGGATAGTCACTGCGAGGGATTACAGTCCAGGCATGGGCCACACTTGCCTTAGGGCTAAAACACAACAATGACCTGCAATAAAAAAGGCTAAATCAGCAAAACCATAAAGCAAGGGAATGCCCTAAATAGCAGAAGTAAAAACCTCCATGTAAACCATGGGTGATAATTTATGTTCAGATGGCAGCATATGATGAAGCTTGGCAGAAAAAAAGAAGGAAAAGAAGGTGGGGAAGGAGAAGTGCAAGATGTGGGTGACTCAGCAGGTTGGGGCACCTGCTCTATATGAGAGCTGCAAAAGCACCATGAGATGGGCACAAAATGTCCCCAGGAAGAGCTGATTATATCAGCCATGACTTTGAGAAGGAGTTGCTGCCAGACCTGTGCTGCCTCAGAGAGTAGAGGAAAGCTATTCCCACCTGCTGGAAAGCCCCAAACTTTACAACCTCAAAGACTTTGGAGTCACCAACCCTGGAGGTGTTCATGAAATTACTAAACGTGGCACTTAGTGCTATGGTCTCGTTGACAAGATGGTGATCTTTCAGTTATTGGACTCGATGATCTCAGAGGTCTTTTCCAACTTAAATGATTCTCTGTGACTTCACAAGCAAAGGACAGAGAAGGAAACAGCAGGCAGAACCAGTGGGGCAGAAAAGTAGGCAAGGAGATGGTGCTGGGCACTGTAGAAAGAAGTATCAAGCTACTGAGGGTTTTTCTGAAGTTACTATGGAAGAATTTTAGGGAGTCTTTGGAGAGATGCCAGGAGCTGCACATGATTCCACTCTAGAGCATCATCCAAATGGGGGTGCCAGCTAGGAAGAAAGCGGAGGAGCACTTGCTGGGCAGAGGGACAAGGATGGCTTTGGTGGGCAACAGGGACCAGGAAAAGCCTTGAAAGCAGGTAAGCAGGCTATGTCAGAAAACTGTATTTGGAAGAAAACAGTGAGGCAGCAGGGAGATGCTGGGAAAACCATCAGTACAGCCACGTCCAGGAAGTTGTCTGTGGGAAAACCACCTGCGGGAGGCCCAGTAAAGCATTGGCGGTGGCCAAGATGTGGAGCTCTTGAGCAAGAGCTGTAGCTGTGTGGGTACTCTGGACAAACTGCTCCCGGGGTCCTCTGCAGGCAAGTGTGGGTAAGCTGAGCTCTGCCAGCATCCGTCGCAGGCAACATTTGGAAAGGTGCTGAGGTGTCACTGTGGCTTTGCATTGCCGGTGATAATGTCTAGCTGCATGATTGTATTTAACTGATGACAGGAAAAAAATCCAAAAGAAACCAGCACAAAATACATTCTACAGACAAAGACACCAAACTTAACTTTCAATACAGAACTCAAGCAGTTTATCCCCC
The DNA here is from genome assembly GCA_013396695.1 of Sakesphorus luctuosus. Classification (NCBI taxonomy): domain Eukaryota; kingdom Metazoa; phylum Chordata; class Aves; order Passeriformes; family Thamnophilidae; genus Sakesphorus; species Sakesphorus luctuosus. Next base: position 598,899 of record VWZD01008889.1, on the reverse strand, counting down.
ACGACAGACTTAACTAACAACAGAAAACTACTAACCAGAAACACAACAACCTAAAACACAAACCTAGAACCCCCCTTGGTAAGATGGAGCAACAGTGACCTGCACACCACCTGCTCTGTAACACAAAGCAAAAGGAAAGAATAGAGCTGTTTCCATTAACACACCTTAAAAAAGAACTACACACCTTAAAGGAACACAACAACCAATACAAAGGGAGATGTATACCTAGTAAGTTATGAGGTGTAAGGCAAGGTATAATAGTTATTAAAGTAGCAAAATACAGTCAGTATGTAAGGTGCCTGTAGAGTAAAGATATAGCCAAGTGAAATTAGCATCAAAGTAGCTGTGAGGTAAAAGTGAATGCATATTATAAGGATATAAGGTAGTTTATAAGGTATAACATAAGAGGCATAGTATAAGATAGAATGTATAAAGTAATAAGTGTTGTAAGAGAGTAAAGCATAAGATATAGAATATAAAGTATACAGAGTACATGGTTTTCTCACCCCTACATTGTCCAAAGAGGTGCGAGGAGACAGGGCAGCTGCTCTCAGCTACCCCCACACAGATGATGGCATTTCTCCCCTACTTTTGCTCATGCCCAATCTCTTTTTTATACTTTTTTTTTCTTAGGTGGTTTGAATGATTCTAGTCAATAATTGGTTTTGGGGTGATAGACAGATGACATAGGCCTGAGGGGCATCCTGTGTTCCCAGAAGACATCCCAAAGGATGGCCATGTCACCTCCAAAACACTCCACCCTTTGTTAATCTTATCAGTCTGGCTTTAGCACTTTTGGAAAGCCACTGGGGTTTCTTTGTCCTCTGACAAAGGTTCTGGTATCATCCCTCCGGGGGGGCTGAGGCGTTTACCCCAACTCATCAAGAGTTTATCAGGGCTATCACCCCACATTCCCCAGCTCCTTCCCCACCAGGTCACAGTGTAGGCAGATAGGTACAGATATTATTCAGGACAGACTGACCTGGAAGCTTCAGGTTTCTCTCTGTCCTGCCACTGAATACAACCTGGTTTTCAGTTGGACAGAATTGTGCTGGAGCAGAGTGGATCAGCAGCACAGGGGATGGAATGGGGTTTGTGTCTGTGGATGAAGAAATTCCTGATGAGGGGTGAGTAAGGAAAAGAGGAATTAAGTACAGAGTGCCCCTTATTCACTGCTGAAAGTTGGAGTATTCTGGAGACAAACTGTCCATCTATGAAGTTCGTAGGTGGGAGAATTTTGCTGAGAGAAGCAGCAAAAGAAGTGTTGTGAAGGATTTAAAGGAGTGCTCTGAGAGATGCTACAAAGCATAATACTTTTTCTCCCTTACTTCAAAACAAAATAGTAATTATCAACCTTGTCCTAGTGACTGAAACACAGAGCAACTGAAGGATGTCTCATTACTGACATGTGAGTGCATGCACAAAGTGACAGCAGCAACATTCATGGATGCCAAGCTCTATGAACCCATTTAAATCAATATGATATTCCCATTGATACAGTTTTCCCAAGTTCAGGCTGGAGCTGTGTGCCTACAGCTGGATTTCAGCATCCCCTGCTGTGAATTTTTAGAACTTGGTGTTAACAGGTTGTAGCATTGGGAGGGAGAACATAAAGCAATCCATAAAGTAAAAGGTTAATACCTTCATTATTTTCCTGTGCAACGTCTGATCAGAGTAAGAAAGTGAATGTTCTTTACTGACATAAGACATAGCAATAGAGCTTGTAAAAAGAAAAAAAAAACAACAACCAAACAACAATGATTCTATGAACAGAAGAACTTCAGTTGCTGAATTTCCTGTGGCTTTATGCTTCCTGTTTATGTTCCTTTCATGCCACACGTACGAAGGGGTGAGCTCTCCTCAGGGTTTTTTGTGTCCATGGCTGGTGGCAGATGAATCCTGTGCACATTTCTTCACTGGGGAGAAGGTGACAGTGAAAGCCGTCGTGGGTGATTTGTTCTTCCACTGATCATCACAGGAGTCTCCAATGCCGCAGAGATTAACACAGTGTTGAAACCTGTGTACAGAGTGAAAGCAGTGCAAAAAAATCACAACCTCCTAGGATTCCTTCATTTTAATGCCACAGGTAATTTAAAAAGAAAACCAAATCTACATTTCACAGGACTGACAGTAACCCCACTGAACCTGCTGCTATCCACTCATTGGTAGCCACTTTGCTCATTGACCTTACCCTGGGTTTAAGCTATGAGCTGTGTCCCTTGTAGTCACACCTGCAGCTGAATCATGATGGCAGGGGAATAAAACCATGGGGGTATCACACTTAAGGTGGGAAACAAGATTCCACCGTGGACATACATGTAGATGTGACACTGAGTAACAAGACATTTCTGTGCAAGGGCCCTGCAAAACATTGAAGCAAAATGCCACAAACTTCTGGAGCACAAAGATAAGAGCTGAAGAAGTGTAAAAATACAGAGGCAAGCTTTCTTTACCTCAGGCTTCTTGTTTCACCTGTGTCCGGATCTCTCCATAACTGCAGGAGATAAGGTATCTGCAGTGGAGTTCACCATTTGCCTCCTTTCTAAAACAGAGGATCGTTTGGTTTTGACATCTTGCAAAATGTTGCAAAACACTCCAAACACTGATTGCAAGCCTAAGTCAATAGCATTGCAGGTGCCGCCCACTTTCAGGCTGATTTTGCTCACGTCACAGAGGCGTATGTGGGAGACACAGCCAAACGCTGCAACTCAACTCTCTGAGGTCCCATGGGGATTTGGTTGGGAAATGGGAAAACTGAAACTTAGATCTAATAACATAAAGTGAGATCCTGAGGCAAGGGGAGAGAGGGGCACATCAAAAAGAGTTAGGAGAATTTAGTCCAGGATTTTCAATACTGTTTTAAGGCACAGGCAGCCCTGCCAGCCTCAATGGCATAGTGTCGAGCAGAGAGGAGAGGTCGTACCTCTGTGCCCCCACTTGCTGCCATGCAGTGTATCAGGGCTTGTGGTATTCCAGAAGTTTAAATTCCATAAGGGATTAGCTGGCTTTGGCCTGCCAAAATGAAGACAACCACATCAGGTCAGATGGGCTGTGGGCTGTGCATCCACTGTTCCCACTTTTTCATAAACATGGAGTAACAGAGATGGAGAGTGGAAGGAGTCCTGTGATGATGGACACTCAATGAGCCCTCTAAGCCCCATGCATTTGTCCTTTAGGCATTTCCTTCAAATCAGCAAAATAAACAGCAGCTTAGCGTGCAAGCAACAGCATCTGAGCTCCGGTACAAAGGTGGAGGTTAGGATATAAAGAGCAACCTCTTATCACCAAGCTTACAGAGAGAGGTCATGCCTTCCACTAGAACCACTAATAAAGTGGGAGTAAAGGGCATTTTGAGCAGCTTGTCTATTTCGCCTTTCTCATGTCATCAGCTCATCAGGACTACCACAACCCTTGGACCAAAAGCAGCGTGGCCAGCAGGCCGGGGGAGGTGATTCTGCCCCTCTACTCCGCTCTAGTGAGACCCCACCTGGAACACTGTATCCAGCTCAGGGGTCTCCAGCACAGGAAGGACATTGACCTGTTGGAGCAAGTCCAGAGCAGGGCCACCAGGATGATTAGAGGGATGGAGTACCTCTCCTATAAGAAAAGGCTGAGATAGTTGGAGTTGTTCAGCCTGGAGAGGAGAAGACTTTGGGGTGACCTAACTGGGGCCTTCCAGTACCTGAAAGGAGCCTACTAAAGAAAGATGGAGAGAAACTTTACACGGACATGTAGTGTAGGACAAGAAAGGATGCCTTCAAACTGAAAGAGAGTAGGTTTAGATTAGATGTTAGGGAGAAATTCTTTACTGTGAGGGTGGTGAAGCACCAGGTTGCCCAGAGAAGTTGTGGGCGTTGCATCCCTGGAAGTGTTCAAGGCCAGGTAGGACGGGGCTGTGAGCAAGCTGGTCTAGTGAAAGGTGTCCCTGCACACAGAAGGAGGTATTCGCAGATGAGCTGAAATGTTCTTAGTGGAACATTTCCCCTGGCTGGGAAGAGAGGGGAGATAATGTGATGAAAACGTTAAATACACAGAACAGTCTGAATAAAGTGGGGAAGCCTGTGCAACCACCACCAGTAGATCTGCTAACAGCTTTTGTGTAAATGTTCTCTGTAACTATTCCACAAACCATTTACAACAGGTTTATGTGCCTTAGGTGTTGGCTTGCCAAGCAATGAAACATTACCCTTTCTTTGAAGCTGACTGGGAAGTATTAACACCTGCTTATCAGACTTTTACATATCTAGCCCAAGGTATAATTTTACAAAGCTTTCCCACACAAAGAACTCTTGACTCTTCAGCCAGATCCACTTCACAAGGGAAAAGGCAGTGCAGGAGGAAAAGAAATGCAGTGAAATTATACAGGGAGCATGTGAGTCAGCATTCCCATAGAACTACTTTACTGTTAAAGTAGGAGCTCTGCCTCACCTCTCAGCTGTTTGCCCTTGCCTCTGCTTTTGGGATCTGCATACTAAAACTTTCCTGTGGGGTTGGTTTCTGCTTAAAAGCACCATAACATGCATACCTGTGGAGTACTCCTTTCATTAGAAGGAGGAGTTGCCACCCCACATGTAATTAATGAAAGCAAGGTGCAAATAGGCAAATAGTAACCACAAGCATCTGAGTTGTATTTTTCAAAACAGTCTCACTACTGTAATGTACTACTGAAGTCCAGCTGGGTTCATGGGTCCAGGTGTCACCATGGCTTACAGAACTAAGGAAGCAAGCCCTCTCCCAGCTTTCAGTTGCCTAAATAGTTGTTTCTGGTTGTTGATGATTTATTTGAGGTATTGAAAAAATTAGTACAAATAAATTCTTCTACTGGAGAACCACTGCACCCAGCAATATTATTTCTTGTAGTACTGTACAAGAGCAGGGCTCCTGAGAAAGCAAGACACATTTGTACCAGGCACTGTAACACTGAGTAAGTAAGAAGAGACATCTGTTATCTCTGGGAACTTAGCGTGCACAAGGACATTAAAGACAAAGTCTGAGAGAACAAGGAAATCTCACAGAAGGCAGGTAAGACTAGGAAGGGAACTTAAATTTCCTGAGTCTGAGCCTGAGCTGACACTGACTCCACTAATACACCTTCAGAGACAGTCTCTCTGAAGATCAAGGTTGATTGATGTCCTGGTTATTTTTTAATTTGGACATTTTAGCTCCACCTATTTGAAACTCCCCTGCAGAGCAATGGTCTTGTATCTGTCTGTCTCTCTCTGATCTGCGCTTGGGAAGTCAGCACGTAGAGTGCATCACAGGCCTTGCTTCTGCATTGCATGTCACTAATTAAAGAAGCCATTCAAAATAAAGCTCCTACTCATGCTCTCTATTAATAGCCAACAGGTTTCCTCCTCCCTCCCCTCCCACGACCTCTTTCTTTTAAAGTGATAAAGCAACCCTGTCCAGGGTTTTGAGATCCCTTGCACTCAGATACCAACACAGCACCTTTCCAGCTGCATTACACCGGTTTCTTCGGGAACTCAAGGCAGTTTCCTCAAAAATTTGCCACATAGCACAGTAATCCTAATAAGATCCCAGTAGCAATGGCAGATTCTGGGAATACATGACTTAAAATACATGGATTTTACTGTGCCATGAAAAGTTTTCTTGTTCAGCCCCAAATAGTGATTATCCAGTCCCCTCTGAAAGAGCCTCTCCTCAGTTACATGGGCTTAGCAAATCTGAGAGCAGGGCAACGACCAGAGTGGCAGAAATGACTTGTCAAAAGAGAAATACAGCGAGATGGCTGCAAGAAGAAATGAGTCATGAGGGAGCTGTGCTCCAGAAACAGCTCAGCAGGGCCAGCTGCTGCCTTTCAGCAAATGAACTTGCTGGACTCGACAGGCTAGTACTGAAGGTGCAGCAGAGGAGCTCAGCTTCAGCTAGTCCAGTGCACTCAGAAGATGCTGCATCTGCTCTTGCTTTGGGAGGTCAGTCAGTTGGGTGCACAGAGGCTATGAAGGCTCTGGAGATTGCCAGGCCACATACAGTGAAGGCAGTCAGCAGACAGGACTCATTCAAAAATTACTGTTCTGTTAATAATTAAACACTGATAAGGAAAGGTGAAAGAGCCAAAGAACCAAAGCTTTAAAGAGAATGCTGACTTGGAAATGGATTTGTAACTTATAGCCACCATCTTAACTTCAGAGAGAAGAGCCTTAAATTGAATGTTTATAATCACTTACATTTTTTTCTTTCTGGGATCACATTGGGCTGTGTTGCTGTATGATCTGGGTAATGCACCAAAGAGGAAAGGCTCAAGCTGTATTTAAATAGCTCCCCAAATATGTACCATCAGAGACTACTGCAGGGTCAGACAATTCTTTTATTTGTGAGCTGTGGATCACACAGAGCACTGCCTGTCTTGTCAGCAGGAGACCATGTGAGGAGGTCCCCTTCTTGGCATCCCTCTGCCTCTGCCACCCTTGACAGGTTGGTGAGGTGTTCGTGTCCAGCAACTCCTGCCTCTCCTCCTGAGATGGGCAATAGTCCCTGCCAATTCTCATGGCCCAGCAAGGGGTGCCCTGGCTTGGACCATGAGAGATGGAGATAGGAGGTGGGATGCTGCTTCATCCATGGAGGCAGATTTGTCAGGGTATGCCCAGGGCAATCTGGAGAAGGTCCCATGAGTGAGTTGGCTCCTCTGTCCTCCTTAGTTTTGGAGGGGAGGAAAACCCCCCTAGCATGGAGTGGGACCTTTCTCCCCACAAAGCCATGGGACCTTGGCAGGATTCAAGGCAGGGTGTCGTCTGCTTCAGACAGATTGATGGGGGAATGACTCTGGTGAACATTTTTGCAATGAGTATTAAAGTAAACAAAGTTTTGCGGAGACAAAGGACTTCACAACACAAACCCATAGGATTTAAGTGAAGACATTTTATTCCACACAGCACACGGATTATATAGGGTTACAGGTACATCTTATTGGCTAAAAAGGTCTCGCCCCAAGCACGTTAGAACTTTTAATTGGATACAAGCTTATATCTCACAAGCCCAATGGTTACATTATCTCATCCTGATGTTTTGAGGTTCGTGTCCGGAGTAGAGCCAGGCCTGGGAGTACTCCCCAAGATGAGCTAGTAGGGAGTAAGTGAGGCCTAACAAACAAACAGCACGTGTGACCTTGCTTTTACTGACATATCTGCAGAATCCTCTTTTGCTGGGATATCAGCAGAATTCTCATGGCTAGAGCAGTTGAATTCTCATGGCCAGAGCAGTTTGGATTGCTCAGAAATTCACTTTCTGCAACAGAGTATCCTTGGAAAGTTTTCTTTATATGTGAAAATCCACTACAAACAGGAAGGTGAAAAGAGAAAAGTCTCTTCCCCCTCAACAAAGAGAATTGACTTGACTTCAACAATAAATAAGTTTTGAATTAATAAATCAAATCATGTGTTTACACATGATATGAAGCAAAGCTCTTAATATCTCATTATTATCCTGAAGAAAAAGTATTTGTTCTGCTTTGTCAAGCCAATAGGCAATATATCACTTATCTTTATATTCTACCTCAGTTTCACTGGGAAAATTGCCATAAAAGCCTCTACTTCGGCAGAACACTCTATTAAAGCAGGGCTAAGAAGGATCACTTTCAGGTATGATCTGCTGGAGCAGCCTGGCTCCCATCCAGGTTTTCTCTGCCAAACTCCACTCCAGCCCTGAAATGTCAAGATGTTGTACATGTTTTTAGAGGACGTCTTTCCTCTCTAAATTTTGCTGCAAGGGCCAAGAGATGTGAGTGGCCAAAAGTGTCTCACAGTGGTGGTGTTAAGCAAGTTCCTTGTTCCCTTTCTTCTCTTACACTAAAGAAAACTAATTGTGTACGGCAGCTGAGCTGGCAGAGGTGGGGGCTGAGGTACTGAAGCCAAATAAAAACAGTGAGAAGTAACATGAATAGGCATTACAGCCCTCAGTAGTGTTCTTCTCTGTCATAGATATGTTTTTGGCTCAGAAGACAGGCTTTTCCCACCTACCCATACTCCTGAAGCATCTGGCTGCAGCCAGACCAATAGGATTGGGAAGGTATAAAAATTCCTTAGTAGAAGAGATGTCATAGGTTATTATTTTATCTCTTTTGTCCTTCTGATCGAGTTCACTAAGGGCTGGCTAAAGCAGCACCTTAATGAGGACACTTGGCCTTCCTGGAAGCGTAGGAGGCTTCAAGTTGTGATGGAAAAGTTTTCCTTTGCAGTCTAGAGAAGCTACTGTTCATAGGTCCAGTCTGAGCCAATAGATTTTTCCATCCTGGAACAGTTTTCTGTTGTTATTACTTTAATTATTACCAGTAAAAATGAAGTAACACTTCTACCATCTCATTTCTTAGTAATCTCAATGATTTAGACAACTGGTTAAGCCTCTCAAGGGTAAGTCTCCCTGCTGGCATAGCCCAACCAAAGACAAAGGAATCATCCCACGGGTGGATTAGCTCTCAAACGTGTTACGGAAATTCCCACTTTGTGCTGAGCGAATAGCACTAGGGTGGTGCTGCCGGCATACAGCACTGCCACTGTTGGTGCGGCCCTGCTGCAGCTGGCCAGGAGCCCCACAGCCCATGCTCACGTCCCCTGAGATGCCGTGGCTGAGCCCCACCGGGAAAGGGCAGGAGTACATAGGCCATATAAGCCTGAGCAAGCTACACGCTGCCCTGCAGCCATTATAGCAGGAGAAACAAAGGGGGAAAGATCACAGAAAGTTTGAGTTAAGAAACCTGGGCAAAATGAAGGCAGAGACGGGGGAGGCTCTCCCCATACACACTCCTGCCTGGATATAGAACTTCAGATGCATGAAGGTTCCCTCTGAATTTGAGGGGAATTACTTATGTCCTTCTATTTAAGGGCCTACTTGCTCTACGGTGACTTAGGTGAGCTAATTTTTTCCCCCCAGCCGTGTCTCCAGGGCTCCATTTGCAACAGTTTGCAGATGCTTCCTGATGGCCACTGCTCTGCCCATCCCCTTTCCCATGACAAGGCTGGGGCCATAGCAAAAGCAGAAAAAGAGCAACAAGCTTTTTTTTGACTTTTATTTCTATGATTTTTAACATGAGCAAAAATACTTCTAGAACACTGCAGAAACACCAAAGCCCAGAGAATTCTTTTATTTACAGCGCTATAAACACAGAGTAAATGAAAAACCAAAAAACAAACCCTCCAACAAATAAAACTCATTTCAGAGAAGAAATAAATTACAAGCTGTTAAAGGGTTAGCTGACACTCTTCCATTTTACTTAGTATAATGGAATAATAGTAATGATTATTTATATTAGAATAATATACAAATATTTCAAATTCTTAACCATAATCAGAAATCTCACGAGGATTTTTTGGTTTTTGTTTGTTTGTTTGTTTGTTTGTTTTTGTTTTTTTTTAAATAAGAAAGGTGCCCTTACTATCTAGTGTTTAAAAATTTCAGTGCAAGAGATTACATCAGCATCAGAATATTTTTGACAGGACAAATTAAAACTGAAAATAAATTTAACTGTGCATCACATTTAAAAATGGGTGTAGGCACTCAGGAAGATGTGGGTAATACAGTTAAAGTAAGAATTATAGGACTCTTGCAACTGATTTATTTTCTTGATAACTGGCTTGTAATGCAAATTAGCTTTTCTACTTTAATGTACCAGAAAAATAAAGAGGTCGGCTGTAGGTGAATAGCTAAGTTTGGGGCCCATCTCCATCAGAAAATTCAGCTACTCCAATTCTATGTATGAATAGTCCCAATGCCTGTGACAGTGGTTTTAAGAACCAAAGTGATGGTATAGTCAGCTCCATGCAAAGACAAGGTGAAACCCACAACAGCAAAAAGAGAAAATGTCATAAATGCTATTAACCTTTTCAAAAATATTTTTAAATGTTAAAACTGAGACGGATGGCTTATTTATTTACATTCTGGAACTTAAGGGATTCCCAGTTTCAAGGGGTTTTTCCTGACAGAAATTAAGGCCAGGCCAGAATAGTGTCTCTTTCATGAAGGAAAAGGAGGATGCTAATGGAAACAGCTGATTCCAGTAGCTGGATCCCTAAGGAAGGTGGTTAAAAAAGGGAGTTGCAAATTTTGGCAATTCTGCAGAGAAAAAGCTGTGCATATATGATGCTGCTGGGTTAATTTTTCTGGTTTTAAAGCTGCCAGGTCTTACTGAAACAGCCAAGTCAAAAGAGCTATAAAGGCTCTTTTTGGAGGGAGTGAGTCACCACTGAAAGTTAAGTTTAGAAAAGAAAAGCTGCCCATTCCCATTACCTTTCAACATTAAGAAAGGAATCACAACAGAAGATTTAACTTCTGCTATATCCTCTGAACTTGTGATGCTAGAAGATGTGGAAAGAAATGTCTTTTTTAACACACAGAATGCACCTCATCAAGATCCTTGAACATGATCCACTGAGATCAGATGCAAGTTAGGAAGAAATGGCAAGAGCAGCCTGCAGATTCTGCTCAGTGATTGGCTAGTGTTTCTCAGGGAAGCCAACTGTGTTTTCTTTGACCAAACCCAATTAATGTCATTCACAGCAGTGCCACTTTGTGAATAAGCAGTCCTCTGAGTGTGATATTAAATTATTAAAATTACGGTAAACATTTTTACATACAATATCTACTGATAAACTACAGTCTTTTTCACAGCTGGCTCATTCTGTAAACAAATTAAAAGCACATGGTTGAAACAACAACAGTCACTGAGCATCGCACAAGCAAGCCCCAGCCACTCTTCTCTTTGCTTGGAGGAAGGTGTTGAAGCAGCACTGGACATCTCCCCTGCCCTGGGCCATTGGAAGGTATTTCCAGTCAGGCTTTTTCCAAGGTTACCAAAGAGCTCCTAGCCCCTAGAAATTTGTGGCTTTGGGAGCTGCTTTAGGCACAGTTGGTGTCTTTACATTTAACAGACCCCATGGGGTTTTTTCCTTCTATGAATATGTACGTGTGCTTTTTTTGGATCCCCTGTGAACTACTGCCACCTCAAAGCAGGATGTCCCACTGTCTAATTACCTGTTGCATGAAGATCCACTTTGTTCTGTTTGCTTTAAATCCACCACCTGCTAGTTTCCCTTGATGCTCTCTAGTCCTTATATTTGGAAAGAAAGAAAATAATCCACCTCTACTCCTCTCTGCTCACAATTGTGTATTCTCTCTGGTCTGACTGTTTTCTGTTGTTTATCACTTCTCCATTCTAGATAATCCTGGTCACTTGAATCCTTTAATCACATTAACATCCGCGTCGCTCCGTATTTCTCCTTATGTTTGTTGCTCTTCTCTCAATCTTTGCCATTTCTGTTACATGTGGATGAGAGTCCTCATGGGGAGGCATATTGCAGCCCTTCCCATTCTGTTCTTTGCGTTCCATTCTGGCATGTCCACCACCTTTGTGACAGTTTTTGAGTGCTGAACCAATTCTTCTGTGGGTTATTATGACTGCTAGATCTTATTTCTCGGTGGGAACAAATTGGTTAGAAATTTCTCACTTTTAATCTCTTTACTGCTGTCTAATTGAACCTAGCATAGCAATTGCCTCCATCCTGGTCAGAGGGCATTAATACCCTACTGTTTTCCTAATTGGATCTTAAGTCTATAAAAACCTGGCTTTAGTTGCTGAAGTTTGCTGATTTTGCTCCTTTTATCGGCATGGAGTGTATAGCCCCTTTCCCTATAGCCATAGCCTGACCCTTCTATACAAGTTGTGTCCTGTCACTACCATGTCCTGCTGATTATCCCTGTTCCCTGCACATCTGTTTAGTCAACATGCCAATTCAAAGCCAGGTATCCCATGCCCCTCATTCTCATTCCACTGTGGCTTCATGGAAAACAGTCCCTCTGGTCTCTTCTCTTCTGGAACCATCTGGGAGTATTTGCCATGTGAATATGACCCTTCCTTGCTTCTCCTGTCAGCTGCTCTGGGAACCTGTGTCCTCCCACATCAGTGTGGACCTCTCTATACTGCTGGAGAAGTTTTGAAGGAAATGTTTTACTGTCCAGCCTGGGGCATCCCACATCTTGCTTGGAAAACCTCTTCCTTGCCTTTTCTTTCTTCACTGGTGCACACATGGAGCACAGCCACCTTCTAGGCCCCAACATTTTTTGGGAGATGGTAGATTCCTGACATCCATGGGTCCGTTCCAACCTGAATTATTTTGTGATTATGTTCTCCTCAGTGCAAGGAGAGGCTTTTCAAAACATGAGGACTTGTCACCAACAGGGCTGGACCCCCTACCTCATCACTAGCTCAGTGTCCTCTGCATGTCCAGGGCTGCCATGACAGAGGGTCCTCACAGCTCACAGCATCTGGCCAACACCTCCCTCTTCATTTGCTCTCCAGCTGGAGAGTACAGAGCTCAGTGACCTCACTGCTCTGCCACCCCCTGCAAACCCGGCCTGTCCCAGCATTCCTCCTACCACTGATGGCTGTGCATCAGGTAGCAGCACATGTAGCTATACTGCTTGCATACCCAACTAAATGTATGTACATGCACATTGCATATGTACAGACATGTGTGCATGTGACAGATATGCATACACCTGTCTCCCTATACCACGTTTTGTATGACTACATTCCATATCTCCTCCAGTCCCAAAGGCCTTGGGGACTTTCCCTCAGTATTTATGGCTGTGGCTAGGAATGACACATTGCAACCTCTCCTCGGTCGATTTTATATGCTGTCGTTTGACTTGGGATTATCAACATTCTGCGCAACACCCTTAGTCTCTACACAGACTCCACGTCCAATGGCGGGTTACAAAATCTGTTGGAATCCAAGAGCTCTCTCTTGAAGTAACCCAGTCTGAGACTCGCTGGGTTCAAAGGACCTGATCTGAAACTGCCCTCCTTGTGGAACTATGACACTGTGCTGCTCCAAAGTCAGTGGCAGCCCCAGCACGCGTGTGTGCCCGTCCGAGACCACGACTCCCCCGCAGCAGAGCGGGCAGAGACGCATGGAGCGATTCAGCCGGTGCTGGCGGAGCTGAGCGGCAGCGACTCCTTCCCGGCCTCCGGAAAAGCCTGCTCTGACCCGTGCGCTTGTGCATCTCACAACAGTGTCCCCTCGATCCTCGCTCCCCGGGGCTGGCAGCGCCAGCTCTCGGTGCAGTCCCTGCGGGACCAACGGAGGCTGCGGGAGGCCGGGGATAAGCGTGTGCCGGGCGGGCGGGGGGCGGTGGCGGAACCCCGAGCCCTGCCGTGCCGCCCCGCTCCGCGCTGTGCCTTGCTGTGCCGCTCCGTGCCCTGCTGTGCCTCTCCGCTCCCCTCCGTGTGCTGCTGTGCCGCTCCGTGGCCTGCCCTGCTGTGCTGCTCCGTGCTGTGCCGCTCGGCTCCGCTCCGTGCCCGGCGCTTCCGCGCCCGCCGCCGCAGCCCTGCCCCCGCCGCCTGCGCGGCCGGCCCGGCCCGGCGGAGAGGCGGGGGGGTTTCCAAGCGCNGGGGGATTTCCAAGCGCCGCCGTCCTCGCCGCTTCCTCTCCTTGTTTTGCTTTCGATCTGGCCCTCTCTCCGCCCGGGCGGAGGCACTGAACTTTTAGTTTTGCTCCCGCGATTATTCAGCGCCTGTTTTCATTTCCATTTCGCGTCCCCTGGCAACGGCGGTAACCTTGAGGAATTATATAAGGGCCGCGAAAACGGGCCGGCAAGGTAATTCACAATTGTTCTTTTTTTATTATTATTTTTTTCTAT